>CM017568.1:15972059-16053686 GCA_007844125.1 Sinonovacula constricta
GGGCCTCTCCACATGACAAGTCTGCCATTCTTATCGCTCTGTCACTGACGCCCCGCTGGTCAGCTGTAGGACCTCTCCACATGACAAGTCTGTCATTCTTATAGCTCTGTCACTGGCGCCCCGCTGGTCAGCTGTAGGACCTCTCCACATGACAAGTCTGTCATTCTTATAGCTCTGTCACTGACGCCCCGCTGGTCAGCTGTAGGGCCTCTCCACATGACAAGTCTGTCATTCTTATAGCTTTGTCACTGACGCCCCGCTGGTCAGCTGTAGGACCTCTCCACATGACAAGTCTGTCATTCTTACCTGTCTGTCACTGACGCCCTGCAGGTCAGCTGTAGGACCTGTCCACATGACAAGTCTGTCATTCTTATCGCTCTGTCACTGACGCCCCGCTGGTCAGCTGTAGGACCTCTCCACATGACAAGTCTGTCATTCTTATCTGTCTGTCACTGACGCCCCGCTGGTCAGCTGTAGGACCTCTCCACATGACAAGTCTGTCATTCTTATCTGTCTGTCACTGACGCCCCGCTGGTCAGCTGTAGGACCTCTCCACATGACAAGTCTGTCATTCTTATAGGTCTGTCACTGGCGCCCCGCTGGTCAGCTGTAGGACCTCTCCACATGACAAGTCTGTTATTCTTACCTGTCTGTCACTGACGCCCCGCTGGTCAGCTGTAGGACCTCTCCACATGACAAGTCTGTCATTCTTATAGCTCTGTCACTGACGCCCCGCTGGTCAGCTGTAGGGCCTCTCCACATGACAAGTCTGTCATTCTTATAGCTTTGTCACTGACGCCCCGCTGGTCAGCTGTAGGACCTCTCCACATGACAAGTCTGTCATTCTTACCTGTCTGTCACTGGCGCCCTGCTGGTCAGCTGTAGGGCCTCTCCACATGACAAGTCTGTCATTCTTACCTGTCTGTCACTGACGCCCCGCTGGTCAGCTGTAGGACCTCTCGACATGACAAGTCTGTCATTCTTATCGCTCTGTCACTGACGCCCGCTGGTCAGCTGTAGGACCTCTCCACATGACAAGTCTGTCATTCTTATAGCTCTGTCACTGACGCCCCGCTGGTCAGCTGTAGGACCTCTCCACATGACAAGTCTGTCATTCTTACCTGTCTGTCACTGACGCCCCGCTGGTCAGCTGTAGGATCTCTCCACCTGACAAGTCTGCCATTCTTACCTGTCTGTCACTGACGCCCCGCTGGTCAGCTGTAGGACCTCTCCACATGACAAGTCTGTCATTCTTACCTGTCTGTCACTGACGCCCCGCTGGTCAGCTGTAGGGCCTCTCCACATGACAAGTCTGTCATTCTTATAGCTCTGTCACTGACGCCCCGCTGGTCAGCTGTAGGACCTCTCCACATGACAAGTCTGTCATTCTTACCGCTCTGTCACTGACGCCCCGCTAGTCAGCTGTAGGACCTCTCCACATGTCAAGTCTGTCATTCTTACCGCTCTGTCACTGACGCCCCGCTAGTCAGCTGTAGGACCTCTCCACATGACAAGTCTGTCATTCTTATCTGTCTGTCACTGACGCCCCGCTGGTCAGCTGTAGGGCCTCTCCACATGACAAGTCTGTCATTCTTATAGCTCTGTCACTGACGCCCCGCTGGTCAGCTGTAGGACCTCTCCACGTGACAAGTCTGTCATTCTTATAGCTTTGTCACTGACGCCCCGCTGGTCAGCTGTAGGACCTCTCCACATGACAAGTCTGTCATTCTTATCGCTCTGTCACTGACGCCCCGCTGGTCAGCTGTAGGACCTCTTCACATGACAAGTCTGTCATTCTTACCTGTCTGTCACTGGCGCCCTGCAGGTCAGCTGTAGGACCTCTCCACATGTCAAGTCTGTCATTCTTATAGGTCTGTCACTGACGCCCCGCT
Source organism: Sinonovacula constricta (assembly GCA_007844125.1). Lineage (NCBI taxonomy): Eukaryota > Metazoa > Mollusca > Bivalvia > Cardiida > Solecurtidae > Sinonovacula > Sinonovacula constricta. The sequence continues at coordinate 15,973,952 of CM017568.1, forward strand.
GGTCAGCTGTAGGACCTCTCCACATGACAAGTCTGTCATTCTTACCGCTCTGTCACTGACGCCCCGCTGGTCAGCTGTAGGACCTCTCCACATGACAAGTCTGTCATTCTTATAGCTCTGTCACTGACGCCCCGCTGGTCAGCTGTAGGACCTCTCCACATGACAAGTCTGCCATTCTTACCTGTCTGTCACTGACGCCCCGTTGGTCAGCTGTAGGACCTGTCCACATGACAAGTCTGCCATTCTTATCGCTCTGTCACTGACGCCCCGCTGGTCAGCTGTAGGACCTCTCCACATGACAAGTCTGTCATTCTTATCTGTCTGTCACTGACGCCCCGCTGGTCAGCTGTAGGACCTCTCCACATGACAAGTCTGTCATTCTTACCTGTCTGTCACTGGCGCCATTAATATCATTTATTAATATATTTTTGTTATTAATTTTTATTAAAACATAAGTAGATTATCAAGACTGTTTTAACAGTAGACCTTATCATTAATATAAATTTTACACGAATAGTTCAGTAAGCTTGAAAACGCATTATAATAAAAATAATACGCAAACGTCCAATTATCACTCACCTTTGACAAATTAAATATATTGCATTTTCAATACTTGTGGCGTTTTTTAAAGGTGTAGTGTGCTCTTAAATGTTTGATGTTGAATATTATCTTTATTAATAAACAACAACAACAAAAACTCGCTGAAGCGTATGCCATATTCATTATTAAAATAAAGGTACATGCACCGTATTTCAAACAGTTTTAGGGAATGCCAACGCAAAACAAGTTTTCGATAAAAAAAATACCCAAAAGCAGAGAAAATAGTAAAATCCGGTAAAGGTGGTATCCACCAGTTTGCCAACATGTAGTATATGTCTTACGTCACATTATTTGATGCCTGAAATACATATACACGTGGACGATCACATACACATGGGCGATCCAAATTCGACCAACTTCTTCAATTGCAGTTGTTCCATTGTAGTTCTGAATTCCTAAAGAATACAAGATTGCGAACGTGATTTAACGCCTGGTCTTTTTTCCTTATCATTGCTTTTGAGGGCTGTTTTGACGATATGTGGGGGGAAAAGATGTAGAGTAATGATGGCAATAACCTTAGTTATGAAGAAACTTCGACTTGAATACTGTAAGAAAATACTTAGGAATTCAGCTTTCCTTTCTTTTTCGATATATGAACCTAACGTTAGGTAAAGGCGATTGGCCTTTAAGTGTCGACAGCAATTGAAATCTCCCATGGTAATTAAACCATAAAGTGTTACAAATGTGATTAATTAATTGCCATCTTAGAACATTTGGCCACGAGGGATACATTTGATTGACAAATGTATGAACAAACATACTACTGATGTTAGCCTTTGAAAAGAATTGTTGAGATGACTAAACTTGACCTTAAATTGGTCGGAAATGAATAATGTGTCGTAGACATTTATATTTTAGACTAATTTGACGTTAAGCACGTATATCATCACACTAAGAAGCAGGAGAGCATTTTTGATTGATGGGTGTTTGTTTTTTTCAAAGTTAAACCTAGCGCACTTGATGGCAAAATTAAAATGTCGAACCATTATTTAATGAACATTGAGAAGACGGTTCAAGTGTGACGTCATAAGATCGTCGTGAGAAACGATTGGTTCGGTTCTAGCTGAAAGGCAGAGAAGGGTCTTAGAGTTTGCAAGCCTGGCTTGCTTGCGAGAATGAAGGGACTACTACTTTACGTGTTGGTTCTTTTAGGAATCCATTTTTCCGAATGTAGTAAGTATATAGATTATTAATGAATCTACATGTTAAATTAATTTGGTGATTTACATTTGAAGATAGTGTGGAACTACCACTGTAGTCACTGTAGTCACTGATCGGCTAAGGTATCCTGGGACAGTGGCAGATTTTCGCATTTCCAAAATGAATTATTGAATTTTAATAGGGGAATCTTCATTTTTAGGGGGATAACTCGGCTAATTTTCTGAGGGAAAAGGGCCTTAAAACGAACCTTTCGATAAATTATGTAAAAAGAATTGTTGTATAAAATGGACAAAATGGCGATTTAGTTTGCATTTGTCGGCATTTAATCCATTGCGATTATTCTTAATTTAGGAACAAAACTAAACTAAAAATCGAAATGGAGCATTACAATACATACAAGCACGGACACGAATATAAAAGCTGTACCAGTGTAGCGGATGCATGCTTTTATTACCTAATCTTTGGGTTAAATGGCGTACCGGCGCTTGATTCAGTCCTTTATTCGGATTTTAAGGAAAATAAAAGAAATTAGAATTACATTCAAATTTTATTATTCGATGCCTGAATGTGGGATTTTGTAGAAATACAAAAAGCTTAAAATTGTCAGACAAATCAATTTGCTATTTTCATGTGACTTGATAAGATATATATTTTTTAAATCAAAACAGATTCCAATGTTTTGTCGTACTCTATTTTCTAAAATGCATTAATTATTTTCTATGACAACAAAAAAATGTTTGCGAAATAATTCAAAATTTATGGAATCCTCTAAGACAGTGTCCTACCTAAGACAGACGTGATCTTGTAACAGAAACGTGCTCAGCTCACATGTATTGCAAACGAAATTAGGATGGGAACTGTCAAAAACAGAACCAAGTCCTCACTTGATGTTCATTCATTCGGATAGCTAATTATATATATATATATATATATATATATATATATATATATATATATATATATATATATATATATATATATATATATATATGTATATTAGGGGTGTCAACTTGTACTCGAGTACTCGATTGGAAGATAATACTCGAGTATTCAAATCATTATTCGAGTGCTTTGTAAAATGGTGAAAAAGGTTTAATTTTACACACAAAAAACAATAACAATTAAAACCCCCCAAAAATAAAACTATTTTTTACTTTTTTTATCACATTACTCTTAGGATCAATTTTATAACAAAACTCATTCGATACACTTCCAGCCTACTATTACAAACCCTTCAAGTTCAGCAGGGGAGCTGGGTTTGGACTTCATGGCCCACCAATATTACAGATCAAAAGCCCGGTAACAGGTTCGGTCCTTGGACCATTTCCCGCCGGACCAGTTTGGGGGCGACACGAACCGTGGCACATTGCGGAACATTTTCCGGGGCCGTTTCCTGGACCGTTCCCTTGGCCTTTTTTGCCACCATTCGGCTTTCCGAGTCCCTTGGTACATCGTAAAGGCCCTTACCCACATGGTCCGCACCCCTATCATCGCTTCAAAGGACGATTTAGATCATTTGCACCGTATGGACCACACAGCTACCACGGCCATAATGACCATCACCACTTTCATGGCCACTTTCATAGCCATCGTGGTCCTCGCATCAGTTTTGATCCTTTTTGGTTTGGAAGAAGAGGTGACCGATTGTCAAGGTTTGATTTTATTTTATTTCACTGATTTTACAAACATCTCGCACCAACACAAAACTGCACATTAAGGAATCACCCAACTGTCATTTGATAAAGAAGACGTATGACAAAAACCCATCCAGAACCACTGACGCACCGACGATTAGCTAGATGACCCCCTCGCATAAAAGATTTCGTTCCGACACGACACTCGAACTTCGTGGTGAAGGCTTGAGGAATACAACAATGACCTTGAACCCTCGACCATCGGCGGACCTCCTACCCCCCCCCCCCCCCCCCCCCCCCCCCCCCCCCGCCTCAATAAATGCATTTAAGAACCTTCCTTCATACAGCAATACTGTTAGACGTTACACATGATACTGGTCGTCTTTTGCAATTAGAAACAGCAGTACTCTATATATACGTATGTATTGATTCGTATTTATTAGATGAATTTCTTTTTGTAAACAATCAACTGCAATATTTTTTTCGACTTGATAACAACTAATTATTCCATTCAAAATGTCCAGATAGAATCTTGGTAGAAATATTTTTTTGACTCGATGAAGTTGTGGACCATTGTAACTATGACGATTTTTAATGTTTAAAACTTGGTTCAAATACATGTGATTGAATATATACTTATTTCAATGCAGCATGAACACCGATGGTATTATGGCTTCGGGCGTGCTCAGACCAGATTTCGTTGAAACGCCGGACGAAAGGTTGAGAAGGAACATGATGACACAAAATGTATTGGAGCAACCTGGAATGACTGATGGCACCAGAGCAGAGGTTTGGACAGGAAACAGGTTGGACAGAAATGGTTTAGTTTTTAATTCATAGGTACAATATAGACATATACATAATGGTTATGTAGATAGTAGGGTCGCAGTGGTAGGAATGGGTTGGCTCGACAGACAGACAGACAGATAGACAGAGACAAGCAGACACATGCCTAGAGGGAGACAGAGGCACAGAGAGAGTGAGAGGTGGGAAGAGGGAGAGAGAGAGAAAGAGAGAGAGGGAGGGTAGAGGACGGATAGAGGGAGGTAAATTTGACTGTTAAGCGTCAGGTCAGTGGGGTAAGCGTCAGGTAACGTCACAGCGTTTATATAGGAGGGGTTGGGGGTCTAAAAAGCGATGGCTTCAACACCGTTAGAGCCTTAATAATAATAACTTTAACACCGTTGGAGGCCTACATACCGGTGGCTTAGACTCCGATGGAGGGCTTTTAGCTGTGGCTTCAACACTGCCGAAGGCCTAAATGGCGGCGGTTTTAGCGGAGGCCTAAAGATCGGATTTGAAAATTCAAGTGGCTTTTAAAAGTGGGCTAGTAAGTGGAAACTTGAATATATGAAGCCCTAAGTGTGGCGACGTTAACCGTGATGACCCTTACAGCGGAAGTCAAAACATCGGTGACCAAGGCAGCTGTGGCTGTAATAATGGTGATCTTAACAGCATAGTGCTCTACTGACTGCGCCACTGAGTCTTCGTACATGTTAGTTGTAGTGTTATTATGCATTGCGTTTGAAAGAATGTTTACATTTAAATTTCAACATAACCTGCACCGGACCTGGTAGCGCAATCGGTAGAGCGTCGGTTCCAGGTACGGTAGGCCCCGGGTTCGATCCCGGGCCGCGACATACCAAAGTCATTCAAAATGGTAGTGGTATAGCTCCCTTGCTAACGCTCAAGCAAAATTAAGGGTATTTCCACGGCTGGTTGGTCCGGTGTCAGGATAATGTGACTGGGTGTGGTATCATGCCAGGTGTTCACGGCATGCTATACACAGTGAAGGCAGCACTATATCTGCTTCAAGTGGACACCGTCTCCAGATAACTGAAATACTGTTGGTGGGACGATAAATCCAATAAAACAAACAAACAAAACATAATCTGTGTTATGATTTTGACAGGTTTCAACCAGCGCATGTCATTTCATTTCAATTAAGGTCGGGCCATTTAGGGGTTATTCGCTTTTGTTTTGGCCAAATACTTCTTGTTTTAACTGTTTTGTAAGAATTTCTCACTGATTTTATTGCGATACAATGGCTTGAAACTCTTCTTTTTTTCCAAAAACTGAAAAGCGACAGAATGGTAACGTATATTATGGGGCACCCAGAATGTCGGCAAAATTGACCGATCGGCAATGGGTGTTTTTATTTACGTTAATTTCTCTAACATGTATTTAAGTATATATGTATTTTATTGCAGCACGTCCAACGATGGTGTTATGGCTGCCGGCGCGCTCAGGCCAGATTTCGTCGGAACACCGGAAAATTGGTTGAGAAGGAACATGATGACACGTAATGCGTTATGGCAATATGAAATGGATCAGGGCATTGAAGCCAGCGCTTGGACCGGAAACAGGTTAAACAGAAATGGTATAGTTTCCAGCCAATTCGTGGATAGAAATTCCCAAACCGGTGTTGTAGTTGGTAACTCCCCAATAGCAAACAGTGGTGGTCTAACTAGTGGTAGTCTAAACAGCGGTGGTCAAAATATCCGAAGTCTTAACACCGGTAGCCTTAATAGCGCAGATCTAACCAGTGCTGGTCTGAACAGCGGAAGTCTTAACACCGGTAGCCTTAATAGCAGAGGACTAAACAGCGTTGGTCTAATTAGCGGAAGTCTCAGCAGCGGTAGCCTTAATAACGGAGGTCAAAACAGCGTTGGTTTAATTAGCGGAAGTCTCAACAGCGGTAGCCTTAATAGCGGAGGTCCAAACAGCGTTGGTTTAATTAGCGGAAGTCTCAACAGCGGTGGTCAAAACAGCGGAAGTTTTAACACTGGTGGCCTTAATAGCGGAGACCTAAGCAGTTTTGGTCTAAATAGCGGTCGCACACAAAGCGGTCGTATAAACAGCGATGGCTTCAACAGCAGAAATCTAAACAGCGGTGGCCTTAACAACAGATTTATAAATAATAGAGGCATAAATAACGGTGGCATAGAACGTGAAAGTTTGAACAGCGGAAGTCTCGACAGGGGTGGCTTAAGTAATGGTGACGTTATTAGCGGAAGGGTAACCATAGTTGACTTAAGCAGCGATGGACAAAATAGCGAAGCTCTAAACAACGGTTGGGTAGAAAGCAGTGGTCGTATATTTGTACATAGACAAATAGACAATGGCTTAGGTAGAAATGGACGGAATGACAATATCAGGGATAGAAATGGGCAAAATGTCAATTTGGGGGATAGAAATGGACGGAATAACAATGACTGGAACAGAAACGATTGGAATGAAAATGGTTGGGGTAGAAATGGACAAAATAACAATGGTTTTAATTTAAACGGATGGAATGAAAATGGTTGGGATATAAATGGACGAAATAACAATGGAGGGGATACAAATGGATGGAATAACAATGGGTGGAATAGAAATGGACTTAATAACAATGGATGGGATAGAAATGGACTGAATAACAATGGATGGGATAGAAATGGACGGAATAACAATGGAGGGGATACAAATGGACGGAATAACAATGGAGGGGATACAAATGGACGGAATAACAATGGATGGAATACAAATAGACGGAACAATAATGGAGGGGATAGAAATGGACGGAATAACAATGGATGGGATATAAATAGCCCCAGTAACAATGGTAGAGATAGAAACAACAACAATAATGGGTGGGAATTTCAAAGGAGAAGTAATAATGATGATGATAATAATGATAGAACTTGGCGAGATAATGGTGGGAGGTTAAATGATCGCAATACCAATGGATGGAACAGAAATGGACGAGGGAACAACGGTGGTGCCGAAAGCGCCACAAACGGGAATGCGTGGAATAATAATGGATGGACATTGACTGGTAGGACTAATGAAGCAGTGGGAAGCAGCGTACAAAGCAACAGTGGATCGAGTACGTTCGCCGGCAGCGGCGGACAGATTGCTGGTGGTGCAAACTTTGACGGGTTATATGTCGGCAGCAACAGCAATAGCAGCAACGTCAACAGAGGCATCAACAACAACAGTGGCAGTGGCAGCAGCAACAACGATAGAGGCAGTGGGATTGCCTGGAATCCTCAAGCTTGGAGTAGAAATGGTGATTGGGGCACAGAACAAAAGGTTAGAACCAACAGTAACAAAGGCATCCGATTCATCGACAGTCCGCGGAACAAAGGCAATGGTGGCAGCGGAGTGGGCGCAAAGAAAATCAGTGCTGTGTGATTTTGTTACGATTTTTACCGTAAATAATAATGGTGTAAGGTAGAAGCAAATACAAATGTAAATCAAACTGCATGTCCCACTAGCTAAAACACTCCTCAGACGTTGTCATTAAGATATTTTACAGAAACACAAGAAATAAGTTTCAATTCTTTATTTTTGTTCATCATGATCGTCATACGGTTGCAGTAGAATTAAGACAATACAGCGAGAAAATACAAAAAGTAAATAGTGGCCAGTCAGAACTGGAGACAATTTTTAAAACCGGGTATCAAGAACATTTTTGCATATAGAGCTTAATTTTATAACTTGCCATTTATTAGAGTTTATCATTAGCAAACGACATAATCATTTTTATAGCCATATCAGCAACCGTTTAATTTCGAAATTTATTTCATTTGGATTTCATCGATCAATGAAGTTTTAAGGAGGTAGTATTTTGAATTTTTGCCCTTAACAATGAATAGTTGGAAAAAAGAGCTCATGAACACAAAATGTGTTGTTCCCAAATTCTTAACATTTTTGTTCTTACATTAACAATATTCCAGTGAAATGATATTATTTTTTCAAAAATAATAAATGCATTATTATCTTGTATGTAATAATCTTGTAACTCCAACTTAAGAATAAACAAGTTAATTATATTTATATATTGGTTCTTTTGTTTATTTATTTGTTTGTTTGTTTGTAAAGTACATTAAATGTGAACATTAAAGTACTTTCACTAAGTACCAGAGTGTATGCCTTTCTTAGAGCGGCTAAAAATGGCATTATTATGACAGTTATATAACCATGGTTACAAGAGGCTATGTCAATATACAGTCGCCTATTAGTTAATGTACATTAAAAATAAGACATTAGGGGATGATCAAGGAATGTATCTTAGAGGGCTCGAATCTTCACATGTAAATGGTGCGGAAGCATTTTGTTTTAACTCACGAACATATAAAAAAAAATATTGCATATTCTATTATCTGTACAGTTGTCTTATATAAGTTATAAAGTTTTTTTTAAAACAACAGAAAGTACAGATTTAAAGGATTATTTTGTACAGTTGTACACATTGGCAAAACTTTTGCAACTGATTGCCAGCTGATAAGCTAAAGGTGGTACCCGAGATTTTTGCCTAAGTCAAATATATATAACAATATCTGACCTATCTTTGGGGTATTTCTGCATAATTTCTGCAGAAAAAAATCATACTTTAATCTAAGCCAAAACTATTTAAAACAGAATTTAAGGCTAACGCGTTAACCAACACTTTAAATGTTCGTCCACTTAAATCTATAAATAAGATCGACTGGGATTACTGCTAAAAATAGACATCGGTGTAAGAGATGATAACGTAGATAAGCTAAAACAAAAGCGGTCACGTGGTTTTCTTATTTTAAAAATATCTTTGCAGCGTGGCTAAGAAAAATAATACATTTTTGTAATGGCGACTGTGGCGCTATGGTTCACTTGTGACACAAGGGCAGGACTTCACTTAAACAGCATTTCGCGAGTTCTGTCAGGAAACAAAAATAAATATTTGGCAGTTTAATGAAAAGATATTTGGTCCAAACTGTCGGATACCACCTTTAAAATGTTGCCCTTCAAATTAATGTGATTTCTTCGGGCTGGGGAATTGCGTTGATGCGGTTGAAACTATTTTAGCCGTTTTAAGCCTCAACAACTCCAAACTGCGCATGCGTCATGCGTGTTTGTCAGTAAACTGTTGCAAACGGTACCATTGGCTCGATAGAAGTATTTAAATATATTCAGGACAGAAATTATGGTTTTATGCGCCATGTTATTACGATAAACTCTGACGAAGTTGCTTGAACTCTCAACAATTTAAAATACGCTATAAACACTATGCTAACGAAAACTATTCTGATTAAAGCTTTTTAAACTTTGACATCTGAGATAATCTCAAAATCAATGCTCTTTATAACTAAATTGACATCTTAACATCACTCGACCCGCCTAGGATAACACGACTTTCGTGACACCGGAAATGACAATTTGATTGATATTTAATTTCGCAGCATACAAATTGGTTTATGCGGAATGTAAAATTAACGAGCGTCTTTAGCATCGTATCTGTTAACTTAAGAAGATTGACTCATGTCCAAGAGATAGGGGCGTAAAAATTGAACGAATCACTTGTTGTGTCGATGACAGCATTACCCAATGACTCAATGTTTAAACGGTATTGTCATTGTTAAGGATTTTACGGTATTTACTTGTACTTATGGCAGATCCAGAAAATTTTGGGTGGGGTGGGAGGTATGAATCAAGATCCATTCAACTTTATCGCAATAAATACTAGATATGTATACACAGTAAGGTACCCTATCTTCGACCTAAGCAGTCTACATACAAAATTTACTTTAAAAGCTTATTATTTTTAAGCTTAGATGTATGTGTTTTCACAACTCTACTCTTTTACCTGTTTGGTGTGGGAAGGGGATACATCCTCCATCACGGCCACCCCCCTGGATCCATCCGTGCTTTTGGCATGAAACCATACGAGCACAGTTTTTCATTTGTAAAAAGTATTGCTTCAATATCGTGCTAATAAGTGGACTGTTTTTGAATTATGTCTACACATGATTTACTTTCAAGAATGCGTTGTTTCTCGGTTCTTAAGACAAGTTTTACATAAAATGTATTAAAATATTTTTGAAACGTTAATATGATATCTATGGTTATTAAGTACAAAAAGGTCATACAATACTCTGTGCGTCTTAATACAAGACTAGGTTATGTTTGTGTTTAAAGTTCAATGGCAATACGTGGACACATCAAAGTCTGGTTATATGTGCTGATCCTTTAATAAACTAATTTTACGAAAGCAACATTACCGTCATTTTTGTCAACGTCTTAAAATAGTAAACTTGGATCTTAGGCAAACTAATGGGTGTACAGTGTTAAGGTGGAGCGAATGTAATGCTGGACCTCCAATTAAGGTAGAGCAAATATAATTTTTCACCTTCAATCAAGGTAGAGCAAATATGATGCTGCACTTCCAATTAAACAATTTTCAAAGAATGTCGAAATTTGGGTTAAAATTATTCAAAACTCGGGGTTGAAGGTTCGAATCCCGGTATGGGCACGCATTGGCAACTGTTTTCTTTCTACTTTTCCACTTTCATTATTTCTGCATCACTCTATCAGATTTAGAAGGAGTAACGTACAGTTTTGTTGTTTTTTTTTTATGTTGTAAATGAAGTTTAATTGTATGATTTGTGCTAAATCTTATCTAAATTCGTTACCTGGTATATTCAAGGTATATAGAAATCTATGTGTAGAACTTATTTTATTCTTCGCAGGAATAACCAAAATACTTGATAGAACATTTTGAGCAACTTTGAAATAAGTCGTTTGGCTATCAAGAGCTCGGTGATTTTAAATAAAGCACAGTCAGCAGAAAAAAATACCCATCTTGAATTTGCAGTATGCACTAAACAATTAACATCATATGTATTCCATAAATCTATATCGTGCACATTAAAACTGTCACTGTCAATAGCCCATGGTTAGAGATAGACAAGTTTAACAATTGCAGCACCATTAAAATATGTCAAGCATAAATTAAGGACACGATGTATTGAACACTGTAATAATATATGTCTATCACACTCAGACATGCATGCTCAGTAATTAGGGCTGTTTATCTGTTTTCATTGCGAGAACATGTACTTGTACACCGGGGCGGATCTACCGCCGTATTCACCAAACTTGACTTGATCTTTAAGGTTGGTCTTAAAAGTGGTACCCATCTGTCTGAATCAAAATTTATTTTCTCAAATAAGAAAATAAGCCATTGTTATATGAAAAGGTCCTTCAACATATTGTTCATTGATGTCCTATATCTGTGTGTACAGTCCAGGCGCGTGTCTGCCATTACGCACGTGCGTAACCTCCGTTCGAAAAATCGAATATCTAAAAGTAACAAAAACACTAAAAAAGTCGATGCCTAGCACGGGTTAGACGTGGTGTATTTTATTTCCTAAGTCTATATTTTATAAAATCTTATACACATCAATTGAATTGAATATCGCGTTTTAAAGATGTATTTTTCAGTCAATACCAGGAAAAACTAAAGTATTTCGTTTTCTTTTTTCTTCTCAAATTTTGGGGCAAAAAAGGCACTTAAATGCCACTGAGCCAATGTAAAAAAAATCCGGGGGGTATGTCCCCAGACTCCCCACCACACACACGCGCACGCACGCACGCACGCATACATACACACACATACACACACACACTTATAATAATTGTGCGTAACAGGAAAAACGGCCCAGATACGCGCCTGGTACAGTCAAACATTTATCACCGCTCGTCATTGCAAACAGGTTTTTCCTATACGAGCCACGCTGCAGAGATAGCTATTTTTAAACTTAAGAAACCACATGTCCACTTTATACTTTACACAGTCTTCCCGCTCTGACGTCGATATCTATTTTTAGCAGAGACCACTATCGAGCTTTTTCTACAGTTGGAAAGAATACACATTCTGAGCGATTTTGTTGTCGCGATTAGTTCTGTCTGACAATTAAGTTAGTGTTCAAAATCGTATTTATTAAGACTAAACTATGGGCTTATACAAAAATTAGGCCCACATTCCACAGAGCAGTAGTTAGATTTTGTTATACGTATTTGATATAGGCAAACTGTCGAATAGCACCTCTAAGAAGAATAATTAGTAAAGGCTCATCTCGGCCTACTTTCCACCTCGGCCTAGCTCGGCGTAATCCAACTCGGCCTGACCAACTTGGTCCGCTTCCAACGTGTGTACCCGTGGCCGTTACCGTATTTGCAATTTGCGAGAAATAATTAAGAAGGCGATATTAAATTCAAAGGGAATTTTGAAAGACAATGTCATTAACAACAAACACTCATGCCGGTCAGTGGTTTGACAATGAATGGAGGCCATGCTGTCTACAAAACGCGCGCCCCAAGTCACCACAATTGTTAAAAAACTGAAATTTTCTGGACGATTCTAAATTTCAAGTCATTTTTTTACAGTAAAGAATCGTTGGTGAATATGGCATGGACTCGTTGACGTATTTTCAAGTAAAATTTCGAGTCATTGAATCCTTCAAGTCTATTTTAATGTCTATTTGAATGAATACAGGCCGTAGACGGGAAACATGTCCCCACTCTAAAACAAATGCATAAAAATATTTCATAGACCATACATAGAATATAGTATTAATAACTGCATTCAATCAACTAGTAAAACAGTTATAATTTTGGTCCATGTTTTCGAAGAAAAAAAAAACGAATCCCGGACATTCCGGAAATCAAAATGGATGTTGATTTTAAAGCCGTTTTATTTCCGCACAAATAAAAAATGAAAGAAGGTCTCGCAAAGTTTATCGTGAAACAAAAGATATGTTCCTGTCTCGTGATTTTATATTCTAAATGATACTGAGGCAGTCATATACATCGCGAAAATTATTTTTAGAATATCAATTGAAATGAGAAAAGTCGTTGATGCGAAGCATCAAAGGCGACGCAAAAACTGGAAGGTTAACTGAAAGGTAAACAGGTTAAAGCAATATGTGAGCAAGTAATATTACTAAGTTTTTATTTAAAGGTTTTGAATTTCAGTATGATTTTTAAAAAATCTCGAGAAAAAGTATGTATGACGTATAGGCATATTCCTGGGACCATATAATGGTTTAAAACAAAATAAAATAAAACCCCGACACCATTTAATAGGTCTTCCAAGAGGTTGCATATGTAGAAAAAAGGTGCCAAAATTATTATAATTAACAATGAAACTAAAGTGTACAAGCAGAAATAAAACATGTGCAAGAGCCCCACATTGCACAAATAATTATTGTTCAGATAGTATTTTACTGGAACAAAGTATTATGTATACAAAGAACAATGTTTAATATTCCCTAAACTAAATAGTATTTTTCTAGAACATAGTAATATGTATACAAAGGACAATGTTTAATATTTCCTAAACTTAACCTTCTTCTCACATTAAAAGTGAAATGGATGAGGACAAACAGAGAATCAGTAAAGACAGAACGATCTAATATGTCTTTAATCCCGATGGAAAACATGTTGTAACAAAGCAGTGTTACTACCTAGGTATGTGTACTTTGGATTATAATTTCACACTGAGCTAAAATTAAGAATACATAAGTTGCTGTCAAGTGAAACTGTGAAAGGTCATATCTGTCATTCAATAGAGGAAAGAAATAATTAATCTTATTATCCAAGAAGAATATTACATTCTAGTAAATATGGCAATCGGAACTCGTCAGGTAATACCGCCCTCGGGACAATCATCCCTCAGATGTATCTAGTGCAATTATACTTACTGAAATCACGATCGTTTTGTTCGCCGGAAGTCGGAAGAAGAATATACCTAAAATGTAGTTCGCATAAAACATAAACACTGCCATCGTTTGGCATCTGCGTATCTGCTTCGTTGGGTAAATTCAAATCTTATTATTTAAACTTGAAGCCGCCACAAATTGAAGTTTTACAGGCATCGTACTGTTGTGAGCTGTCATCAGAGCTGCCATCTTTGTTTTGACGTCTGTCAAAAAGTAGTCCAATTTAGGGAAATGGCCGAGGTGATCCGACTACCTACATACATCCGAGAGATGATCCGTGAATTATCCGAGGTGTTCCGATTGGTTAATATGGGTGTAAGGACGTAATAATTAGTCAGAGCATATTCTGTTGTTATTTTTGGCAAAATGTTCCGTGTAATAAAGGTCTTGACAAGAAAATAAATCTCATTCAGGTCTAGGGTTTGAACCCAGAACTCTCCCATTCCATGTCCATAAACTAAACCTCTTGACCAAGAACACTTCAACTATGTTATAAATACTTTCTTGGTGTGTTTCAAATGCCTCTTTAATGGTCATCAAAATCGTTAACAATATCTTTTTCAAACTTTGTCATAACGGGTCTAAGGTTTGAATTCGGAACTATCTTATTCTGAGTCTAAAAACACTCCAAGCATATTATAAATGCTTTCTTAGTGTGTTAAAGGTTTCTCGTATGAATTAAACCTTTGAAGCTTTAATAAGCTCCTTTTGAAAACTGTTCGTGACTGGGCAAGGATTGAATTTGAGATTGAATTTGAAACCCCACTATCCAAAGTATTAAACTCTTGACCCCAAACTCTTCAGAGATGCTATATAAGCATTCCTGCGCGCTGGAAGCACTGGAAATGCTATTTCTTTAGATTTGCGGAACCTTACAGAAATCGTTAATGTATCTTTACATAGCATTAAAGTCAGATTTGACCATGCATACTCAATAGATTGTTCAGAACAAACTTTTTCTGGCTATGGACTGTTTCGTTGCTAATAGGTAATCTCAATTTGTAAGCATGCAGTCCAAACATAGAAGGATGTACCGACGATCATTCCTATCTTCTTTCGTAAGTAAGGGCGTAGAGAGTGTCAATGTACATTTACGTTAACATTTTTTTAGCTGAAAAGAAATAAACCAAAATCTTTCTAAATCTTACTAATAATAACCCTTTACTGCATGTGTATGGGTTTTATCGCGTGTTTGATTAGTGTAGAACCAGATTAGCCGGAACATCCATTTGCTTTTGATCCACTAGGTTATGGAAAAAAAAGACAAGACGTGATTGTTTGTTTTGTTTTGTTTTCAGTTGAATTTTAGAAGCAAATAATAACTTCCAAACATGCTTTTATTCAAGAGACTTGTCCCATTGAAGGGTAAAATTTGTCAGCAAAGAACTGGTTCGATGAGTAGTTCGATCATAACTGTGGTATTCTATTAGCATATCTCAGTTGATTTAATCGTCCTCGCGCATGAGCGCGGCTTCTATATGTAATCGTTCCTGGAAAATGTCTCTGGATGGCGCCATGTTGTTGCATGTGAAGTGCGGCGCTTTCATGCATTGAATTTCGGTTTTTATTCAACGTTTGTGAATATCAGAATGTAGTTTTAGATGTTGTTAAATCATTACATGTTACTTAAAACTGTTGATGTTCCATATGTGTATGTTTGATTTGTTTAATTTAAATTGCATATTTAACGGCGATGTACTATGAACAAGTCAAATGTTAAGCTCGATTCTTTTGATTGTTTTCGAACCTTTTCCAATGCGTTCAAAGACAAAACGTAACTGCATTAAATGTTTAGACATGAAAAGTCGACGGCATTGTAAATCGTATAATAACAGAAAGTTTTGCTGTTTCTTGGTCGGTTTTTTGTTAGGCAAATATGTTTAATCTTCGAACGGTCCTCGACGGCGACCTTTGGTGTTACGCATCAATGCTCTCTTGTATTTACTCATCGTCGGATACCCACGATCGACTTTTCCATTTGATTACATTCGTCGTCCTTGGATTTATTGGTACATTTTCTCTTGTCTTATCGAACTGAATAGAACAAGAATTGGCCAATCATAATACTGCTTACAAAATCCATACTCTTCAGCGTGGAGATTGGAAGTATTACAATGGCTTCGCCATTTTGACAAGCCTGTAGAAACAATGCGAGAACGAGCTTTATGAATGGACTGAAATCTTCATCGGATTATGAAGCGACCAATGAAATACCATTACCAGAAAAGTGAACTAAATACCCCACGGGCGATGAATGGAGAGTGACGGAATGATCGATCGTGGGTGTCCGACGATGGTCCTTCGTAAGTCACAAAACATTCAATATTTAAAGTGTAGGCAACTGCACTACAATTTCAGCTTATAGGATTTTCTGCATAAGGAGACAGTCAGGAATATGTATAATGCTGTTGGCAGCTATGACAGAGAATGTGTAATTAGAGAAAAGAGTACCTATGTTCAGTATTACAGCATATGAAGTGAAACAGGACATTACAACCATCTGGAAAAAGGGATGCCGGACAGAATCTATCAGGTTTATGTCATCTTGGCGGACTAATTCGGCGTAAAGTAGATTCAAATATTGCTATCTTTTTAAAGAATCGGGCAACCGGTTTTTAATTTTGTTATTTCAATGTGATTTGTACCGTTTAACAGAGACGGGAAGTAATGGATGTGTAATATGCAGTCAGAACATGATATGCCTTCATTGACGAAGCTAAACATGATAAGAAGTGTACAAATGCCGATAGGGGGTATGGGGTGGACGGGAAGGCGGGTGGGGGCATACTCCCTAGGAAAATTTGGGGATTCTAGTTCGTACAGGGTGGCTTCTGTGCATGTTTCGGAATCAGTCACTTACTACATTGTAAGTTAAAAGGCTGTTACAGACCCTTAAATATTCAAACAAATTTTTTATTTAACCATGACATATTGTTTCCAATAGAGAAGCTACTCAAAACACACTTTTGGGTTATGCCCATTTATATAAAATTTAATCTACGATGGTCCAAGCGAAATAAGTTAAATTGGTATGAAACAATACGGAAATCAAAAAAAAAATGTCTTGATCGAGTTTGGTGGCTTCCGGGGAATTAAGTATCAAGATGTAACTAGATTATTAGTATAATGTTTTATTGCAAACATTTAAAATTAAAGCCAGAATTATAATAAAGCATGGAATACTTCTTTACTTTTTTCAAGCAAAATGTTATAATATGAGATAATGCATTAAACCCATTTTGAGAAATCGTAAAAGATAAATTGTTCAAGTGAAGTAAGTCGAACTTAAATAAAGGAAATTGGAAAACTAATAATAATTTAGTCACGAATTGTCTTTCAGATTTATGTCAGTTAGACTAAACAAAAGTCAGTTCCTATGGCGTGTCGACTAGAATGTCATCCAGACGACAAAGATAAATGTTTTGTCAGTAAACTAAATTCAGTAACTATTGTTTATGTAACGAAACATGAAAAGTGGTACCAACAAACAACTGTAATAATTACATATCCCTTCTCCGGACATTACCAAGGTGTGACCATCTGGAGAACGGAATTATCTTACATGTAAAGGTTGAAAACATATTCCACATCCAATAAATGGAGCTACAGAAAGGGTACTGAATTGATTTAGCAAATTTGCATATTTTTCATGTAGTTGATGGCAATGAATATACACCTTATCTCTACTAGGGTAAGATCTTTTATTGTAGATTTATTTTCTGTCTTCATTTCTTGGTGACAATGTTAATGCAAGGACGTATTCTGCATACAGGAAGCTACGCGCCTGGGAGATATGGGCTTAGTAGAATGTATACGTGCTATTGTCACTACGATGCATTTTCAATATGCTTTAGCTTTTAAGTACTTTATTGTTATTTTATTCCAAGTGGTTTAAAAAGGGCACGTTCTTTTGTGTTATTCAACATATTAATAAGAATATATGACAAAGTCCTATGAGTATTGCAACATATACCAAACTCCGAAAAGGCACAGAACAAAGGTATTTCACATGCATGCCAAGCGAAAAGTAAGAACAAATTTGTGATGAGTCATTTAAGGAAAAGAGCGAACCCTACAGTTACCGCCTTGGAACGGTCAGTCGGCAATATGGACCGACTGGGGTGCTTAAACCGGTTTTACAGAGCTCTAACCTCGCACTTCCTGCCAAGTTTCTCAAATGCAAGCAACGAAAAGAAAAACGATCGATTTGAAAACAAAATGTCCATGCGCTGATATTTTCTATACGTTATGACGAAAGTAGTGACGTCATCGAAAAATAAGTCGAGTAATACTGATTTTTCCACTTGGAACAACTTGGCCTATGAAATAGTCTCGGAAGTAATTTTTGGAAAAGTAGTCTTATCCCGGTCTAATAAAATTTGTGTAATTTCTTCATAGATAAGGATTTTTGTTTTGTATCTTCGCATAAAAGTTACCAAATGATGTTTTTAAAAACCGTGAAATTTTCATACTCATGTGTTTAGTAATTTTCTTTTTATTTATAAATACAACCCAAATATATATATCGGATAACACATTAAAAAGGTCATCATTCGTAACCTGTTTGTTTACAAAAGCATATTGCGTTGTACAACTTGTTCCTGGCTTACACTTTCTGTTGCGCCATGGATTGTAAAATTATACGTTTATACGTACACACGTGTCTACATACAACCCAAAATACATTGACCAAAAATAAACTTCGCATCGTAATGAAATGCACAAAAATGAGTAAAAATTAGGTTTAAAAGAAAATAGTGAAATGATTCGTAAAGTGTACTATTTCAGAAAAGAAATGATTAGTTTAAAAGTTTGTAAAGGTCACGCCATGCTTAGAATCTTTATGAAATAATGTGGGAGGGTCTTCTAGATGACCTGCTGTGCGCCGGTGGTTCTACCTAGATATTTGTTTGGGGTTTTCCGCCACCAAAATAGATGAACGTCGCTATAATCCTAACTGGTCGCTGCGATTTATTTAAAATACAACGTAATCAAACTTACTGTGGGGGTCGCGGGACAAAATGAGACTTTGGCGAAGAAACTATCGCTAAAGAAGCAATCTGAAGCGTTTCGGCACTTTAGAAAGCAAAACCATTACCATAAAAACACTGCAAGTAGAGTTACCCGTCGACTTAACCACATACGCGTGTAAAAAGTCCTAAATGCTGTATGAAACGCACGAATTGCACGAATAAACAGTGACTATATAAAACAAATAGCCGTGGGGTAAAATAAAATGTTTCATTTGCTTTAAGTTCGAGGTCAATACTCAGTACACTGACGTTACTTGGGTGTGTGTTTTGTTTTTGTTTTGATTTTTTTAATGTTGTTTTCAGAAATGTTCGACATGATAACGAAACAGATACACATTTTCGAAAATTGTATTTGTGCTAGTTGGAATATTTACAAACGTAAATTAGACCATTTTTAAGTTGAAAGTAAATAAAACAACCTCCAGCATCGGGAATATTTCAGGAGCTCTGGTATTTTAGTGGTATTCCTTTTTTTATCAAAATACATTTTAACGTAGGTTGATTACAAGAAAATGGTATTTTAGAAGATTTAATTAAATAACAAAGTATAGTCGTCCTTTAAGTTTCGTGTTGCTTATTTTGAAATTTATGAAATGTAGTATTTCTAACACCTTGATTTGTTTCAAACAAAATAATATTCCCTTTACTTTTTGTTTATCTGTGTTTTTGTTAGTTAAAACTCCGTTATATGACTTTGTCTTTATTAAACCTTTAATGCAATGTTTGTATGTGCACAACTGTATGGTTTGTCATTACGACTGGCGCCTTGTGTTCTTGACGGGCCAGTTAATGACCTCATTGACGAGGTCGATGTTTGCAGATTTGGTGAAGTGTTGTACTTGAATTCCCACTCCGTCTTAGATCTTCTCCTGAAACATGTTCAAACAAAATGTCAAGAGGGGAAATTGCAATTCAATACAATACATAGTTTAATGGCTTAAAATGCATTTGATTGACATACAAAACTTACACATAAAAAGTGATGTAACCATAAAGAGACGGATAAAAGGATGAAAAATACGAAATGACAACAATTTACTTGGAATAAAATTATGGAAAACACGACCAAAATCTAATGTCGGGCCCAATCCCAGAGGTATGACCACATTGCATTTAAAAAAAGCAAGCGTATAATGTAGGTAAAAATATAAAGGTAAATCACATAAATAATACATTATATTTATAAGGATTAATATATGCTTAAATACATTAAAGAATTTGCCTTGGTGAAGGTTTTGATGTAGCAAAACGTGTTCTATTTAAATAATGGTGCACAAAAGACATACATATGGTGAACTCTGTTGTAACAAAAAACATTCCCAAGAAATCAAACTCAGCAAGAAAATCTATTTAATTGAAGGCAACGCAACAGGGGCGGACCTTAGAGAACATGTTGTTGGTGGTGTTTTTTTTCTTCAAATATAAGCTATGCGGCAGGGGCATGTTTTAAAGACCTTACAAAAAATAGATAATCTCATTGTTTTCACCAACAATTAAAATCGGTACAATATACGTTATATGTCATCATTTTACAAAATGTTACAAGCAACCGGCAAAACAAATGATTTTTCAGAATATGATAATTTTTATCGATGCATGCAAACGAAAATGTATTCACCTTGCCATTCCCTCATTGAACAATGTTTTCACCCACACTTCTTAAACAGATACCATGTACTCCAAACAGCATGTTCTAGAAAATGTTTTAAGCAATGCGCAGAAACAAATCATTTTCATAATCTGTTTACATTTGCGGATGCATGTCAACGAAATTGTATGCAATTTCTCATTTCCAAATTATTTACCACCTTACAACTTACAACTTACCACCGGAAGAAATCTTTGAAGGTCGCGCATGCGCCGCAACACTGACAACATGTACTTGGGCTGTGGGTTTTGTATAGGTATACAAGGACAAGGGAGACGACGAAGAGGAGAACCACGCCCCATAACTGTAACTGCTCTCGTCTAAAAATAAATGTATACAGTGGCATAAACAATAGTTTTAAGGGTGGTCCTGGCAGTTTTTCTCAATCAACCAAATAAATAAATGTAACCTGAAAAGATCCAGTGAAATGATATTTATTGATGTCCTTCATCAAAGTGAAGCATAATACCTCACTTGTCACAAGCCACACTGCACAGTTAGCTATTTTTAAACTTAAAATTAAACAAATTGTCACTAACTTTTGATATCGTCATCCGGGTAATTCGCTCTGATATCTATTTTAGCAGAAATCCACAGCATGCTTATTTATAAAAATTTAAAACACTAAAAGCGATTGTTTCACGACTTGTATTGTCTAACAATTGAGGCAGTGTTAAAATTCGTCTTTGTTTAGACATAAATACGAGATAAATATGACGTTTTTATTTGCGGAAGCAAACATGTGCAGCTACAGATGGTTACATACAGCTGAATTATCTTAAACTCGTTATGACGCTTTTCGGTCTTCCAGCATGAAAACATCACAATGTTTTAAAGGACAACATGAATACTTTTGTAAAGAGATAAAAAAGATAATTATTGTAATCCATTAATTAATGAAGTTTATCAAAATGTAGAATTTAATATCATACCTCAAAATAATTCAAAGACTAATTTATTATGCTCTGAACGTTTTAAAATAAACAAGAAGTAAAAAACGTAAGCAAGGCAAACGCTGCTGTAAGGAACGTCAACTCTCGTTGCTTAGCGAAAAAGCATTCAACCATTTTCCCAGAAATGGAATTTTACCGCTCGGTCAGCGGAAGAAAACACTGAAGAAATGTGATTTCAGGCTGTAATTACTTACTATGTGAAATGGCTTATTTTGTATTTGCTCTCTGTTACACGTTTATAACAGTTTATCGTTTCTGTTGTTGTGTTTAACTTGTTATTGTTCTTTCGTTTGGTTGAACGTCGCATCAACAACCACATTTTTTATTAGTAATAGTATTTTAAGAGACAAAACCCGTGGCAATTTTCTGAAAATCGCACATCGCCTTCCGGATAATTAGAGGAAAAACAAATGGCCTTTATGAAGCTTACGACTGACTATTTTCTTTAAAAAGAACATCATCAGATACCGATTATTTAGATGATACACGATTGACGATTATATAGCATAGGACTATTTTCTTTAAATCGCGCAACGTTTTCGATTATTTGGATGATATACCAAACGTTATTGTAGAGTACGAATATTTTTTTTAAATCTCACAACATCGCCTACCGATTATTTTGATGATATACGCTTGGAGTGTATGTAGCGTACGACTTACTATTTTCTTTAAATTGCACAATATCGCCCGCCGATTACTTAGATGATTGACTTTTTATGTTTATGTAGCGACTGATATGTTCTTTAAATCGTATAATATCGGTTTTTAATTATTTAGATGATATATGATTGTTTTTTTTGCGTAGGGCAAGTTAGACTAGACAGTGTCTGTGAGGATCGCGTCTATTATCAATGCCTTCAGTCCGCTGATTTACTTTTTCCGATGGCATTGTCATGTTTAAAGTCCCAAGGACATCTGAAATCAAAGCATCAGACAATGTTAGAAAATGGCTTCTGATCTCGTCTGCTTTGAGAGTTGTGTTACCTAGTAGATGTTTGAATGGATTTCTCGTGTTTTGATTCGCGTCTCAATAGGCCAATGCCCTCGTATTTAATGACATTGTATTTAGATTATATTAGATTCAGAACAAAGCTCAAGAATAATACCCTTTGTCTGGCTGATTTTTTTAATTTTGTTCGGTTCGCAGCACAACATCATCACTTTGCGGGCGGTTCACTCTACACTTAGAATACGTGTATATACAATGTATATAACATGAGAGTACGTGATTCATAACTCCTGTCTATCTGAATTTTATTACTCCTCTTCCACATTTCTTCGTGTTTAAGACAAAGAATTGCGAATGCGATAATGGCAAGAAACACAATGCGCAATAAATTATCAACGACTTATTGTGTAACTATTTCCAAGTACTTGTATAATGATTAAAAGTGAGAAAAATACGACGTGTATACGATACCAGGTGTACCCTTTGTTATAATTACACGAGGGGGACCTTCATTATAAAAAGTATACCATACAATATAGGAGTAGATAACGTTAATTTTAAAGTTTCTTTTTATATTCTAAATTTTAAATCATCAAATAAATAATGAATTTATTTTAGTTAAGATACCCCGATTACCTCTCAATAGTCCATATTTATTCTTTGGCCAAAGGTGGGTAAGCCCACTGAATTAATGTCTTCAACAAAACCATAATTGGCTAAAGAACACATTTTTTTTGTCTTAAATATGATTCAATTTAAAATTGAACTCACAAAAGTGTCGACGTTCTTAATTCACAGCAGGTAAACTCTCGTTCTTTCTCGCAACATTCGGGATATCTGACATCATCGCATGTGTAGATGTTCTCCTTCCGCCAGCCGATCTCAGCGTTCTTCAAACATCTCTTACTCCCGGACACTAAAATGGTAAAACAACAACAGAAAAGTAACAAGACAAAAGAAATTTGTGAAATAAGAGACACATTGACAGAAATTCATTTAATATTTTTACAAGGTCAAGGTCTCACTGACTCTTATAGAGGGTTTCATTTTTTGCTTGTGTATTCATGAATATGCATGTTTCGTTTATACGCAGGTTAATCAGGAAATCATATCGCCACTTAAAGATGTTTTACACTTAATCCTGATAAAAATACTCCATTCTGAAGTAGTCCTTTTTAAAATTACTAAATTCTAAAATACAGAAACACAAGTCGACATTGGTTTTTGTGTAATGTTATGTCTTTTAGTTAGTCACAGATAAATAAAAATATGGGGCGTTGAGCCTGGATCTGTGTTTTGAAGTTAAAGTTTGTGACTAAAACGATCATTAATGGTGGTATTCCGCAATTTGCCTATATTAAATAGATGTGCTAATATCTAATCACTGCTTTGGAGAATTTGATCATACATGCATAACCCATAATTTAGCCTTTATAAAGACAATTTTTAACACTAACTTTATTGTTAAACTGTACTTACCACACACAAAAACAAAAACAACAACAACAAACTCTAAATGTTAAAAATCAAAAAATAGATATCGACACCAGGGTGGATTGCCCGGATGACTATATAAAAGTAAGTGATCACGTGGTTTTCTAAGTTTAAAAATAGCTATCTCTGCAGCGTGGTTCGGATAGACAACACCTGTTCGCAGTGACGAGTGGAGATTTATTATTGACTGTTCACGCAGTTTGGCATCAATGAACAGGATTTTGCAAGACCGTTTCATATACCAATGACTTATTTGGTTATTTGAGACCAAACTGCCGGATACCTTCTTTAAATGACGCCAGGACAGACATAGTTCCCGGACCTAAATTGAATAACATATGTCTGGATTTAGTTACAGGTGGCAATTCCAGCTGAGAAAAGCACAGCATTTAGGATACATTAAAAAAAAGTTTTAACACAAATGGCTGTAAACATTATTTTGAGGTTCTCAAAGACGCTGATAATGTGTTTGCTCTTTTTTGTTTTTTATTGTATTATCCCGGGGCCTTTGAAATGCAGTCCGGTCCTTGGCTGACTTTCTCTATTGACTGTCCTAAGGAGTCTTGATACATGCTACTTTTGTGTATTTTTTTTTTTTTAGTTTTGTTATATTGAAATTTAAATAACATGCCAGTCGCATAATGTTCATATTTTAAATAAATATAGCACGTGTTTTAGTTTTGGCATGATTTAATCTGCGCTTATCAATTTATTTCGATAAAATTCGGACCCAATGAGGTGCCAATTTCTTTTGTTTTGGGCAGTCTTCTGTCTTTGTTTTGTATCAATGTAACCATAAAATTATTAAAGTGCCCCTCATTGTAATTTAATGTTTATTGGCGCAGATCAAACTTTTATTACGTTTATGTAATTATAATCAAATCATTGGAAAAGAATCCAAAGTAGAATTATAAATAAGTAATGTTCTATCAAGTTCTCATCCATTTATAAAATTGTACATGAAGAATCTGATCATTGTCTGAAGAGAAAAAAATGAAATCTGTCAATTTAACAGAACTGTTCCATATTAGACTATTTTAAATCATATTTACAAAATACATCAGTACATTTTATAAGAAGTTATAAATGACGATTTGAACAATAGTCAAATAAAATAATCCATTACTATTACATATTAAATAAGATATCGATTACATACACAAAACACTTCAAATAGACATAAACAAAATATACCTACCATCGACGAAGTTTACCAGAAATGCCACTAGCCAACCTGTTCCCTCTAAAACCATGCTCTCAGATCCTGATAGCCTCGAGAAATACCCAGACACTCTGGAATATTACCAGCTGCCTGTGTCCCCAATCAATTGGAACACTTCGGTTAATTTGCTTTCCGAAATAGAGCACGTACGGAAAATGCCGAGCCCGAGATGTTGCAATCGTTATTCGATCGGAACACCTCGGATAATTCACGAATCATCTCTCGGATGTATGTAGGTCGTCGAATCACCACGGCCATTCACCTAAATGGGACTTCTTTTGTGACAGAAGCCAAAACAAAGATGACAGCTTGGATGACAGCTTCAAATTTAAATCATCCAAGTTTAATTTACCCAGCGCAGCAAACAAACCAGCTGCAAAAGAGGCATGCAAACTACATTTTTGGCATATTCTTCCGACTTACTGCAAACAAAACGATCGTGATTTCTGTATGTATAATTGCACCAGATACATCCTAGGGATGAGTGTTCCGAGGACGGAATTACCCGAGGTGTTCCGATTGATCGTTATTGTAGTGACAATCGGGCCACCTCACAGATTCCCAAGCAAAAAATAAAACTACAATAACATGCCGAGGTGATTCGAGTGACTGTCGGCCAATCAATCGGGATCACGGACTTCTTACAGTTAAAACCGTAAACTTAGACTGGCTAGACGTTTTGATTCTAGCATTCTAAGAAAAAAAAAAAAACCAGGCAAAAAGTACAGATCTGACTAGACAGCTGAATCTGACCAAAATATGCACTACTCCTAGAAATCAATTCACATTTCTACATAAAGTTGTTAACAAACATATTAGATGTAGATTATTAGCAACTGCATGAACGAAGTAATGGGTTCATTGGCTATCCATGATCCATATTGACTCGGGGTCGGTCTGAGTGGAAACTTGAAACTTGATCCCATGTTTTTATGCTTGTTTCCGTCCTTTGTTTTTTACCAGCATTGATAATTTTTAGAAGCTGTGTCGGTGATTATGCCGGACATTTTTATTTTAAAGGTTATACAGCGGGTGTTGACGGTCGCGTCGTTTGTTCTGCTTACGTACATTGAAAGCAGCGTACGTAACAACATCAGACAAGATCTAAGTCGCCTTTTGCCTGTATGAATTCCATAGTTTACAGTTAACGTTACAATTTTGAAATTTATTTCTTTTTGATTATAATGATAAAAGAAAGGATAACGTTTAGTATATAAAAAAGGCATTTAATAGTTTATCACAGTTTATCCCTCGCTCTGTTTAACTTAACTTTTATCGAGAATAATCTTAGACGCGCAAATCCTTCGGGCAACCTAATCGATAGTTCCATTAACAGAAAACATTCTTCATGTGAAATAAAAAAATGACTTTCGCTTATTCGAAACAGGATTTTGTTGTTTTTTTACATTGAATTGTTTTTTTATTAAAGATAATGTATGTTTAATTTGAAATGCCTTGCTAGAAACTGGCTGTTGATAACTTAGATTTGTCTGGAGTTAACTACACCATGCTACTGCTGTTACGAATATGTATACGGCAAAGATTTTTGTTGTTGTTTTCTTCTTCAAACACATGTTGAATTGCCCATGTCTGACCTGTTTAAATGATTTCCGTTAATCTTTTTGAAACCGATTGCCTTTTTTAAAAGTAAAATAGCAACCGTAATGTACGCTATTGCATAGAATTCGGTTACATTTTACGAATAACGTGTTGTATATTTAAATCGAATATTTAAGTAGTTTGCGTATATTTTTAAGATTAAAATCTTAAACCGTTAGTAACGACAAAATGTATAGATGGAGACTAAAGAACGTCTGTTGGAATAGTTTTAAGTGCATAGCGCTCTCGAACACGAGGCCCCGGTTCAAAAACTCCTTGATGCAATAATCATTATTGATGTCAATTGTTAAGTTACAATACTGACTTCTTAATTGTCAAATAATTGTTGATTTTCATTAATTGCATAGAAATTTTCTAAGCACTTATTGACCAGACCTAGGAAAAGAGTGCAGATCCAGATAAGTCTGCTCTCTACTGGATCTGGATGCACATTAATTCGGAACACCTTGACCATTTTCCGGCAACCGCCGAAGTGTTACGAATGGATCTTCACTCTCAATCGGAAGTCCTCGGGTAATTATCCGAGGTGTTCCGATTGCTTCACTCTATGTTGATCAATACATCATGTGACTATAACATGATGTTTTAAAATTGGATAACTAAAAATAAGTGTTTTAATTAAAGGTAGTACGCGACATTTTCGACCGACTCTCTCTCTTTCTCCCTCTCTGTCTGTCAATCTCTCATGCAAGCAAATTATTGTTAGCTGAAGATATCCCACAAAATGCTGTCTATTGATGTACCACATCCATATGAAAAGTAAAGCATAATGCAAAACAGGTAATTACAAAAGTTTTCTTTCTTATCCGAGACACGCTGCCTCAGTTACCTATTCCTAAACTAAGAAAACCACGTGACCACTTTTTTTAATCATCCGAGTAATCAGCTTTGACGTCGGTATCTGTTTAAGCCGAGATCTCCATCGTGCTTATTTATAGATTTAGAAAAAAAATTGACTTCGATATATGTCATCCCGATGTGTGCTGACTATCAATTTAGACAACGTTCAAAATCGACTGTTTGTTATGATATTTAGTCTAAAATCCCCCAAACAGAGGCAAAAAAATATTATATGCATTTGCTAAAGGCAACCTGTTGGATATTGCCTTTAAGGTATGCGGCCTAGACGTTTGCATTTCTAAATATGTACCTGTTGTACCAGGTCCCATTTGTTAATGCAGTTCTTGACGGACCTGTATAAATCTTATCAAGTTTCATATCAAAAAAAGTTATGTGAACAATCTATTGTTCTGACAGCCATTGTTTCCTCTCAACACAGTGCACGATTAATCCGCCATTAGTCCATAGAGCGGAAATTAATTTTACGTCCATTTCATTTCACAGCATGGAAATAATGAATGTTAAAACCATGTAATGGCGGCCTGTGTATTATGGGAAATGCTTGCCCACCGTTCTTTTCTATGTACATTTATCGACTAAAATTTTTTAAGCAATGAGATTTAAGATTGTATCGACTGTAACAGACTGTCAATAGAACATTATAAGCAGCGAGATTAAAATCATAACCACGTATAGAAGACTAGAAATGGGTCCACAAGACGCCAATAACCCCCATTTGGCTTTAAAGGTGGTATCAAACAGTTTGTCTATATCTAATAGACTTAATAGCATCCCATCACTGTTCTCGGAAATGTGTTAATAATTGAAGTCGATAGTAACTTTCGTTTGGTACTGCCACTATTATATCCCACAGACCAGACGCGTAGCTGCCTGTACGCATCTGCGTAAAATGATCTAAAAATGAAAAATCCGCTATAAAATATTTAGTTTGTATTATTTTTATATATGTACTTATTGAAATAAACTAGTACCGCTGTTCCCATCATGAAAAATGGCTAAATCGATTTAGTTTGTGATTATCGACCCGTCAACAGTACTCCGCAGTTATACCACTACAATTTTTTTAGACCGATATGTCGCGGCCCGGGATCGAACATGCAGCCTCGCGTACCTAAAGCTGACGCTCTACCGATTGCGCATATATGCAGCTCCAGGTCAAGATTTGAACTCATATTTCAAATTACAACTTTTTGGACAAATCCGTCCTAAATACAATCACACCTTATACTTTGCTTAAAATCGAATTATACTTCCGTTACGAAAACTCCCCTGAAGCAGTCTAGAAACAAAGATTTCCGGCTCGATGTCAACTGCCTTTTACAAAGTACGATTTTGGACATGTCGATCAAATAGGTTTTTTCTTCTGCTCAATGAAATGGCGTGATTATTAAATAAAGCTTGTAATAATTAATAAATAACTACTTTATTTTGCGACAAATTCAATCATGTTAGCCTGTTCCGTCAGGTTGGTAAAGGAAGACTTTATGAACATACATGGTTTCAACCAGACATTAAATACAAAATTAATGTAATTTTAGTTATGTGACATGCATTTTACTTATCTCTTTACCAAAGACCTACCAATTAGAAAGTGAAAGCTTAGGAGAGTAATGCCGCTTTTTAAAGAAAAGTGATGGATTTGCCGACATTTCTGTTATTATAGCACAGGGGAACTTATGTGCCCAGGGTCTGAACCGGCCGGTCCATTATACCGACACTGACGAGTCAGGCGTAATGCTGTCCCCTTAGCCCCATTAGGAGGGAAGCCAGTACTACCAACGTCTGGTTTAAAACAGCGACCTCCCGATCCGCATGCCGACGTTCTACCACCTGAGCTATTGCGGCCGGTAAAAGAAAAGGGAGAACACCACACTAATTTAAACTACCTGAACAGAACAACCCAGTCATAAAACTACCCTCACACTAAGAGCAAGTGTATAAATCTATGTAAACAGTAATGTACAGAAACTCCTGTTATTGTGTTCGGTACAAAGTGGTGGAGAAAGTTGTTCATCTTGCATACAGTAACTTGGAAACACAAACAACTATAAAAACAAATAATGATTTTTTTTTCATTTATTTTTCTCTTTGTACACTTCCGTCTACTGCCCGCTCTGCTGAGGAGGGGGAGCCCCAAATCCTCGTCCACGACCGTACCCTCCACGAGTTGGACCACCGCCGCCGGCACCGCCTCTCTGGAACGAAAATGGGATATACAAACCATTAAATTAGTATTATGCAAGCTCTTTTAATAAAGCTTTTATTGGTGGAGAGAAAAAAATCTGTGTTTGAATCCACTGGTCGGGGACGAAAATCAAAATTTTCGATTCAACACACTGACTAGGTAATGGGGAACTAAGATAGACTAGACTAGTGAATGTGATGCTTTTGAAAATTGTGGTGGCAAATTCTAACCCCAAGTCCCTTTTTTGAGCAATAACGCCTTGCTGTGTGCTGCCTACATCAGTAAGTGCCACTTGGCAGATGACCTCATTTTGTCTCAGAAGACCATCGTGAGAAAGCATCATTTGTAGGCTAACACATGAAAAGATAGTCGCAGTGAAATCATTCAGAGGTAAACAAGGCGCATTTTTTGGAGAAAGACCCCCCATCCCCTGCTTGTGGGCCAAACCACTAGCATACTACTACAGGTCAGCTGAAAGACATGCCCACATTTAGTTTTTCACCAATCCCCATTTATGTAGATTTAAACATCCAAATGAACTTAGAACTTGTGTGTTCAACAGGTAAGTAGTAAATAGTTCATGAAGCTCAGAAAGTAACCCTCACATGTTAAGTAAACAGTATATTATTGGTGCATTTTTGTGTGATGAGGTGTAAGGCTGGTATTTGAGTGTACAAAATATTTAGATTAATAACAGCATGAGATCCTTAGACTTCTTAAAGACTTAACCCCCCCCCCCTTTTTTTTTACTTTCTTGTGTGAAGTTCTAGAGTAACAGGTTTTATTACAAACTTTTTTATGGTGACATGTTCTATTTATGCACCATTGTTCAACAAGAGCACTACAAAGCATTATAAACCTGAAGAACATAAACAGATGCCTCCATGGTTTTGGTGCAGTTGTGTATCATGGTAAATAACTTTTTTCAGTTCATATTGTCCTAGGAGTTACTATCTTTAAATACGTTTATTCATTGAAATGTCTATCAGAACATGACAGGGTATCTATCTAAAACAATTAGCAAATAGAACAGGGAAATTTTCTACCAAAGGGGCAAATTTCCAACAAGGATTTCTGCTGTATTGTTTTATATTTACAATTATCACAACATTAATAATTAATGTTTTATAATAATGGTTATTACAGGAACAGACAGGACAAATGGGTGATTTGCACTTGGAAGTAGAGATATAAAATGATAACATGTTCCCCTTCTCAAAGGCCCCAGGCCCAGCAAAAACAAAACCATTATCTTCAAAGTGCATTCAGCTACATGTCTGAAATTTTGCAGAACATTTTAATTTTGCTTTTTTGACCTTTAAGTCACATTTGAACTAGATACAAATTTGGTTTGTTTGTATGAAAATGTTATGTTGAGTTCAAGGCATGACTAGAGTTTTAAGAAAAGTTGGTGAATACAGGGCTAAAATGCATGAAATACAGCCAATATAGTACATGTGTCGTAAATAGTATTTTGTGCAGAAGAGGATATAATATCTAAACTAAAAATGTATCTAGGATCTCTCAATTATTTAGAGTATCCTGTACAGCCCCTAATCTGAGTCCATGCAGCTGCCAGTATCAGATGATACATTTTTTGACATCTTTTTTTTTTTTTTTTTAAACTCAACAATTTTTTTCAGTTACCTTTTTTTTTAAAGACAATAAATAAACTGATCCTACATCAGTAAGCGCCACTTGGCAGATGACTTCATTTCATCTCAGAAGACCATCGTGAGAAAGCATCATGTGTAGGGTGGACATATTTGATGTTAGCTATTCACTTGAATGAATATACGATTAAACTGAGAAAGAATTATTTCTATTGTATGTCAACTTAAGTTTAACCTAATAAAACATGTTGATCATTTTTTTGTTAATTATAATGACTTTTTACTTGAAACCAAAGACACCCCCCAATACAGTTACCGTTCAAATATGATAGCACTATTTAAAGCTTAAAACTTTCTTCAATTCATGGTGCAAATAAACCAAGTGAAAATACAATAAAAAAAAAGTTGCCTTGTTAACATATTAAATCATCAATTTAAGATTATCTGACAGAATGAAGAGCAATAAACCAAACACCCTTGTCATCTAATAAGGGTTTAAATTGTATGGTTGACATTTTGGTCCTTAAAGGTGGTATCCGACAGTTTGGACCAAAACTAATTTCATTAAACATCATAGTAAACCATAATTGTCTACACAGATCTTGCAAAATGGTGGGATTGGGATATGCCGGCATTTTTGCTGATACTGTGCAGCGACATTTCTATCATAATAGCACAGGGGCACTTATGAGGTGCCCAGGGACTGAACCCGGCCAGTCCATTATACTGATACTGACGAGTCAGGCATAATGTTGTCCCCTTAGCCCAGAGCGTTAGGAGGGAAGCCACTACTACCAATTTTAAAGTCTTTGGTTTGACTCGGTTGAGGTTTGAACCTACGACCTCCCGATTCACAAGCCGACGCTCTACCAATTGAGCTATTGAGGTTGGTCTCGCAAAATGGTGTTTATTGTGTTTAACATCTGTCTAAAAAGTGAACCATTAATGCCACAATTGTCATTACAAACATGTATTTCCTATCTGAGCTAGGCAGCACAGTTAGCTATTTTTAAACCAAAAAAAAACCATGTGACCACTTAAGTGATAGATCATCCATGTCCTCCACCGTGACATCAATGTCTTTTTGTAGCAGGAATCCCAATTGTTCTTATTTATAGAAGTGAAAAGTATTGACATTTTAAGTGTTGATTAACCAGTTTTACTGACCTAAAGTTGAGATTCTGTTGAAAACCGTCAAAGCTTAGACTAAAATATACTTCTGCAAAAATTATACACAAATAACCCAAACAGAGGTCAGATATCTTTACGTATATTAGATACTGTCAGATACCACCTTTAACCATTAAAATTGGTTTTCATCTACATCAGTAAGTGCCACTTGGCAGATGACTTCATTGGAATCAGAAGACCATCGTGAGAAAGCATCATGTGTAGATTAATTTCAGATACTGAACCAGATATAACAAATATCCAATTGACAGGCCAAAATATATGTGAAAGCATAATGTTCCTGTAAAGCACTGCTATTTACACATATTGACCAACATTGTCGTAAATCGATCTTTTCTGGACATGTCATAAATTTGGGATAAATTTTGTAACTAAGATTGAAATTAAAAGCAAAGCATGGATGATGTATGTACGAATATTTAGAGATTGTTATTTGATCTAGTGTGTACATTCGATGCATCCGGATTCCAAGTTTCGTTAACATCATTTTTACAAAAATATACTGGCCAATGTGTCCAAAGAGGCCCTTACATTTGTTAAATTGCGATCTGAAGTATCATGAGTCAAATGTTTTTTTTCCATTTAGCTAATAAAAATCGCCATTCCACCCCTTTAAATATCTTAAATTAATGGTATGTAATTTGTTATATAAAACATTATTAATCTGTTCCTTCTTCTGGGATAAACTGTTATTAATCTGCTCCTTCTTCTGGGATAAACTGTTATTAATCTGTTCCTTCTTTTGGGATAAACATAACAGAACAAAACAAGAACTAACCAACATCCTTCTCATCTATCATGTGTCCTTATAATTTTGCCTTATGACCTGTTAAGTGTTAAAGTGCCGTAAAACCCAAATAAATAAATAAATTATTAGTCTATCCTTAAAGACTTAAGCAAGATTTGACCTACATCAGTAAGTGCCACTTGGCAGATGACTTCATTGGCATCAGAAGACCATCGTGAGAAAGCATCATGTGTAGGGTTTAATGGCAGTTATTATGTAAACCAACTTTTGTTTAATATTAAGATTTTAAGATGTAATGAGAATGTTAGTTTATATTTGCTTTTCATATAAATTAAAATTAACTGATTTAACTCAACCAACACCAAAACAGTAAAGGTACCTAATTTCAGTTAATCATTCAGAATACTTACAAACTGGAAGTCTTGTCCTGAGCCTGGTCCAGCATCGGCTTTCTTGTCACCACCAGCTGAAAAAAGTTAATTATTCAATAAAGTGCCAAGTCTACTGTGATATAACTGGGGCATATCATTCCATTTTATGCTTGCCATCTAGAGGAAACTTGTGCAGGGACATCAGCAAAATGCTTTTCTGTCAAGAAACAGCTTTCTAAAGATTTAAGAGTTCTGTTGCATTTGCACTGACACAATTATAGCCATATTTGAAACGATCAGCTTGTTATTGATTTGCCCCCGCAAGGCAGGTTAGCTGAAAATTGTCTCTACATGAAAGTTCCAGTCCCGACTAGGGCGCAAACCCACATGGTGTGAGGCTGAGGAGTTAAGAAGTCGACAGCTCTAGCCACTTGGCCATGGGCGCCCACTTTGTCAGTGGAAGAGAAATCAAGAACTTTAAATACACTGTCCATATTGTTGCGTACCCACAGTAACGATGCTATAAACTTCATACCTTAACTAAAGAATGGCAACACTGCACCGCCAATGTTGCATATTGATTCATTTGATGGTAAGCAACCTGATATATTGTTTATGTATGTGTAATGTTGGAAAATATCAGTTTGATAAGCCACTTACGAGGTCCTCCAGGACCAGCACGTCTGTACTCCTGTCTGTCCTGACCTCCTCTCTCTGGTCTTTGACCCTCACCTGCAATACAACAATAAGCTCAAATGATGGTTATGTTGTTTTCAGTTGTTTTATTGGGTTCATCATCCCATTGACAGTATTTCAGTAATCCTGAGATATAGCCCACAAATAGGCAAGACAGCAAGACTGAAATTAGTAATTATTTCAATGTCAAACACAGTCGTCATTTTTTTTTTTATATTTACAGGCTTATGGTAAATCTGAGCATCAGACTGATGAGTGATAAAATAATATTTTGTTGAACATGCTATTGAGAAGTTATTTACCCTGAGGGAATATATATGACAGAGCAGTTGTGTTCTCCTCCATGAAAGGAAGGATTACAAAATAACTGCACTGTGTTTCTGTTCCATCACTGTGCGACCACAATGTCTCATGAACAATATGGCTATTAATGGATGGAATCAATCATAGAATGAGAAACCAAATTATAAATGTGTACACCAAAATGCAAAAAGTGCACAAAACCATGAAATTATGGCTGTTTCTTTTGTTGAATGTGGAATGGGACAGTTTAGGCCAATTCACACCCCACCCCCCTCTCAAAATAAAAAAAATAACATGGTAACCCAAGAATACCCTCCAAAATGCTGTTTATTGATGTTCTACATCTATATGAAGAGTGAAGCATAACCCCTCACTCTGCATAACGAAAAGATATTTCCTATCTGAGCTACAGTGCACAGTTAAGCTATTTTTAAACTAAAAACAATCACAAGTAACCCATACACAAGGCATTCTGAAGTCTTTGTCCTTCAAAGGTCATGAACCCCCTCAATATTTTCAATGGTCAAATTCAAACAGAGCAGTGCTGGAAACTAACTCTGAAGCCATAGTTACCAAGACAGGCAACCAAATGCTATTTTTTGTTGCCCGCCTTCAAGTTCACTATCTTAAAGACCAATATCAATCTATGTTTAGAATGTTGAGGAGCAAAAGAGGTAAGTGGAAACCAAAGAACCAGCTATTCCACTTAAAGATCTTTGCACAGTCCTATTCTTGTGTAAATAAGTTTACCCTTTGTTATAATAAAACACTTAATAATAAAATATAATGTTCTTTTCAATGAACATATTTTACCTATCTTATTTTGTATCCATTTTGAAAAAATGATTAAATAAGTTCATTAAGTTCAGACTGTTGCAAGATAATTAATTCGTTAAGTATGGAGTACTGCTTTTTATAATTCTAAACTCATCTAGCATAAAAACTACGAGCCCTGTGACCAACTTTTTGAGTGTCAAACCCCAAGGCTAAGGTCAACTAAACACCCTGCTTACACAATTTTTCATTCAGGACAAGGACTCAAAGCATGCACAAAAAGCTTGAAATATTGCAGAGCTAAAAGTCTGCAACTTACAAAGCTCAGCCAGGGTAGCCTCATCTTCCAAATTACAACATTTAACCATGAAAGGACTTTCTCGTACCTTGTAGATATATACATGTTACCCAGGCTTTATTATTATCATTATTATTATCATTACTATTTTTATCATGTATCTGTTTGTCCTAGTTAGTAACCCTTTAGTGTGAGTGGTCAATTATGTTTTGTCCAGTAATGTGTGTTCAGTCTGGTGTGTCCAGTCTGTCCACTCTGTCTTGTCTGTACTGTCTTGAGTGAGTAGTGTGGTATGGAACTGGTTTGGTAACTTTTCTTTCTAAACAGATCATAACAACCTAAAAATACTAACCAATCAGCATGCGTACTTCTTTTCAGTCTCGGAAGTAACATCTCAATTAAACTTCACTTTGGGCTAGGTCTTGACCATTAAGCATGTTTTGCTAGAGAAGTAAATTAAAATTGTATACTTAAATAACCGCTGCCCGGTTTGGTTTATTTTATGCCTTATTTCAAGTGATGTTTATTGTCAATATATAGATTTGGCTTTATGACCTACATTTATAACTATAGAATTGTGATATATATACCATTTCGTTTAAAACCAATCTTGATGTGGAATAAAATACAAACACAAAAACAATTGGACCTGCACCAGAACCGTTATATTCATAACCCCTGGTTAACATACATAACAAACCTTGTCTCAACTTCAGACAGTGCTTGCATTAGATAAAAAAGTCCAACACTCTAGTATAGTTCTTACAGCCAAAGATCACTTACCATATCCCTCCTTGGGCCTAGGCCTGGCAGTCTCTGGCCTGGTCTGGCGTTTCAGGGTAGCAGGTACAATCTCTGCTGGCAGGTGGAGGAAGTCTCTCAGGTACTGGATACCTTCATTTGTCAGGTACCAGTAGTAGTGCCTCCAAGCAAACTGTTCTGTCACATAACCCTTAGACTTCAGGGACTAGAAAATAATTTATTTTTAATGAAGGACAGTGTAAATTTCGTATATATTAATTTTTATTCATTTGCACTAACAGATAGGGCCAAACAGAAACATTCAGCTATTATTTGTCGAGACACTGACTGTTTTCTGAAAAACATCACAGACCAATTTTGGTCATTATAGCGACATCAAGCTATTTAGATATAGGAAAATCCTGAACAATGTATGGGTAGAACCACCAGCACAAAGAGGGACAGCTGTAAGATCTTTCCACATCAAATTCTTTGCAAATAATGGGACCGAACTCATGCTGGGAGAGGTCTCAGCAGGCAGAGTATCAAGTCCATGACTACATCTAAGCCAAGGGCGCCCCTGAGATATAGGACAACTGACTACGGACATCTTGTCAAACTTTATCAGGAATAATTAAACACTTCCTATGATGTTTGAGTGTGTTACTGGCCTTACTGCAATTTGTGCTAAGACAATTCTGACCATTTACTCAATTATATATACATTTAAAAAAAAAAAAGAAAAGCAAACTGTGCAGTGTGGCTCAGACAGGTTTTACATGTTTGTTCTAAGGAGTGGGGCTTTATGCTTAATTTCTCCAACAGATGCAAGGCATCAACAAATCATCAACATTTTGCAGGATCTGCTCAGGTAACAAAAATTTATTTGGTTAAGGAAGAAAAGTTTGGTTAAAAATGCAGCACCTTTATAATCAACAACTAATACTATACTTCAAAAGATGCACAAGCTTACAGTGAGAGCCTTGATCACATGAAGATTTGGTACATCAATCTCTGGGTGCTTTGGGGCTGTGAAATCCTTCTTGGCGACCAGAACACCTTCCTTGAAAAGGTATTCAAAGATTGCCACACGGTTCTTCTTGGGCATCAACATCCTGAAACAAGTATTTACTGATATATCTGAATAGGTCAAACTTACATCACAAATTCCTATATCTTCATTGGACTGACTTTCTGCAATAAGTTGCAGGCGCTAACTCCACTGCATCGTGATACAGGATTTCAAGTTCTTGTAAGGGCAAAACACTTTCATGCAAGGTCTTGCAGAACAGAAAGCATTTGGTTTGCTTAGTTTCCGGCCATGACATACTCTCAAAGAGTGTCGGCAGTATTCAGAGATTTCTGCTGTCAAATTTCCTAATTGCAAGCTTTGAAGGGTGTTTAGGTGAATCTAAATCAACATTTAACAGCTGGGCCACATGGGAGGCAATACACGAATGCACAATAAAGCTGGCTTCAAGGTGTTTTGCTTCACAGTTGCAAATCATCATATGCATACATGCAGTGAACAATAAATTATCAACTTTATTTTATGCTAATGATGTAGAAAATGACTTGCCATTTTGAAATTTCAAAACAGTCATGGCGCTTTCAACTTGCTATGCCACCTATTCGCACCTCTAAGGCAAAAGTATTTCCAAAAAGGTGTTAGTTAAGTGGTAAACATGGCTAACCGTTTACATTGGCAAGATAAGTTATTTTACGACAGTAGGTCTTCTTTTCTTAAAAATGGTTAGCAGAAATGTAACAACATCAGCAATACTTTACGTTTATGGCGATACTGTGGCAAAAAAGGAATCGGAAAATAGCCTAAATCATCATATAAGAACATGACAATCACTAGACACCATTAGAAACGAAATGAATTAATCACTCCTATGTGAACATAATCTCATGAAATATGATGGTAATTCGTTTCTGAAGAAATGTTATAACATGATTTTATTCGAAAACTCTCCAAAAAGTTGACTTTGATGGCGATAATAAGTCGATATAATCATTGGTAAACTAACTTGTGTGGTTAAAGTGAAACCCAACCGGAAAAGGAAGTCCGTTATTTTTGTTCTCGTTGAGTTCGAGATAATAAGACGACATTTGGCGAGAAACATGGCTGCGCCCATGATACGTGGACTTTTCTTTATGTTTTCGTTGGTTGCAACGTCAAATGCTGGATCAGTTACCGAAAAGGATATTCCTACATATAGGTAATTATACGAAAACTAACTGGTGTAGTTAAATCTGTAAATAAATTGCAAATCTAACCTGTATTAAAGCGAATTATGGTATCCCTTTCGGATCATTATGATTCGTACTTATATTATTTCCAAGGATCAACTTGTCTGATAAAGTTAATCAGAGTGCTGTTCAGGCACCGCTTCCATTGAGATTTTTTAAGTCCAGACTACCAGGTATTCATTTTGGGATTTCATAGCTATCTTTCTTGGAAGTCCCAGAACGTGTATACTACTACGAATGGTTTACTGTCAAAACGTACCTCTCACGAAAACGTACCTCTACGGAAAGTCAAAACGTACCCCTGTCGAGAAGTCAAAACGTACTCCTGTTATAAGTCAAAACGTACCTCCATGTTTCCATATAATATTAACATTTTATTAGACATAATTAATAAAACATCATTCATAATTCATAAGATAAGTTTATTAATTGTATAATATAAACACTTTAATGAGTTATAATTGTTATGTATATATGTATATCTAATATTGATTCTTTTAACTAACTTGTATTTCGTTTCAACAAGTTAGTTGTATCTGTGATGTACCATTGATGATTACGTATATATATTACATTGTACTTTATATTCTACTTTCAATTATAATTATAATAAAACTAACACTGTTATAACACTTAAGTATCGACTTGTTTTTCATTTCGACAAGTGGATTTGAAAGTTAATATAATTGTTAATAACGTCATGATTGTATGAAAATGTTATTGTCAGTAGATGAGTTTTTTGAAATGTACATATATTTGATATTTTATTTGAATAAATGAATTGAATCCTTTAAAATTGACGTTTTATCCGCAGACGTATTGTATGTGAAAGCAAAAAATGGTTAAATTAAAAAAAAATAAAACGCCTTCAACAAGATATCGAGGGTTTATTTGCGTCTAACTTTATGTGCATAAAACTTGCAGATTGACTATGATTAACGCATAATTAGTATACAATAGGCGATAAAACACCTAGCAGTAACTGTCAATAACAAACCATTTATCTATCAGCTGTCCTTGATTGGTTAACAATAGGGGGTACGTTTTGACTTCGTCTATAGTACGTTTTGACTTCGTCGGTAGTACGTTTTGACTCTTAACGGGAGTACGTTTTGACTTCTCATCGGGGGTACGTTTTAGCGAGAGGTACGTTTTGACTGTATCCCCTAAGTATGTTGCAACGCCATTACAAGAGTATACAAGAAAAATTCGTTGATGCAAAGCATCAAAGGCGACGCAAAAAGTTGGAGATGTAAAGAGATTAAAGCAGCATGGGAGCAAGTAACAAAGACACTTGAAACATTATTGTATATATTTGAAAGTTTTTAGTATACTATATTTTTTTTTTTGGAGAAAAAAACCTGTATAACTTATATTCTTGAGACCATTGAATGGTTTAAAACAAAATAAAAAGCAAAACCGACACCATTTAAATAAGGTTTTCTTAGATGTTACATATGTAGAAAAAATGCAAAATTATTATAATTAACTATAAAACTAAAGTGCACTAGTAGAAATTCCACATGTGCAGCAGCTCCACATTACACAATCAGTATTGTTCTGATAGTATTTTTCTTGCACATAGTATTTTTTGTCAATATATTATTGTTTATTTTGAAAGTTGCAGACACACAAAAATAAATATTAAAAAAAAAACATAAAAAAGACAATGTTTACCGAATTAGGGCCATTTTTCTTGCACATAGTATTTTTTGTCAGAATATTATTGTTTATTTTGAAAGTTGCAGACACACAAAAATAAATATTTAAAAAAAACAAACATAAAAAAGACCATGTTTACCGTATTGATCATGTTTAGAAAGTCCGCAAAACAAACCTTCCCCATGTGCAAATTTCTGTGAGCATTCCATAATATAGGCATCCCCAATAACTGTGTCTTAGTGCGTATGTGTTATGTTATTAACATATATATATATATATATATATATATATATATATATATATATATATATATATATATATATATATATATATATATATATTATGGGTGTAACAATTCATCACCCTCAAGGTACGATACATATCACGATATAAAGCACAATACATATATTTTTGAATTTAGGATATGTTTTTGCTTATCACATAAGCACACTATTACACAATGACTTACCGGTATGTTAATCATTATGTTAACATAGCTGAAACTATGAATTATAAAGACTATATAAGTCATTAATCAGAATGTATGGCATAAATGGTTATCCATATATTTATTATTTAACTTGTAGGTTAACCTAAAACTTAAAAATGTTATGTCTTAAAAATGAAATGTAATATAATATTTCTTCAAATGTTTTTTATCATTATTTTTAATTCTGAATGTCTGTAACAGTTTGGTACATTTTCAAAGAAAAAAAGATAAAGTTTAATAAAAATGTGAAGTATCAACACAGTCAGCAAGTAAGTTGTTATTGCTTTGTATGAAATATCTGAGAAGCTTTGGTGGCAGGTTGTTACGTCTGGAATATTAGATAAATCCCTGACCTTTTCTCTTGTTTGGAACCCAAAATGTGTCCACATCTTTGACATAAGATTCGGTGGAGGTGAACTTAATTTTTTATGGGATGCCAAATCATGTGTGGTGGTGCAGTAGTGGATCATTATTCGAGTACACAGTGGATCAAAATTATGTTCTACAATACTGGCACATAAGCATTGTTAATCGCAGTAGGCTTAGTTTTCATAACACCTCTATTGGTAATAACAGTCTGAAGCAGCTGACCTGATTGGTCATCGCTATATGGCATCCAGTGAAGGCAAAGACCAACATAGAAATTCGGGTAGTGATACACAATATCTCAGGTGCACTGTGACCAAGCATAAAGCGATAAAACTTGATGTCCTGTGGACTTCATGACCTTAAAATCTCGGCATAATCCGACAATTTTAGTCGTAATTTACACCCAGACACCTGTTAATGGAAGTGCTTTTTTAGGCATTGTGAGTTTATAGTTTCTCAATTTATTTCTTTGTCTTTGCACATTTTTAGTCATAGATTGTATTCAGTTGAAGTCTGTTTCAATCGCATAAAATCAGTATATACACTTTATATGACTTGCTTGTATGGGGATGTGTTTGTTAAGTATTATTTTGTGCTTCCTTAGCTGGTTCTTTATTGGATTTAGATAGGTTTGAAGGACAAATTGATAAGTAAACTTTCATACCTTCATGTATCCTTGCCAGTATTTTTATTGTGGCAGCTTGTCCTGCCCCTCTTTCTAGAAGACCACTTTTCTGCCCACAACACCATCTATAAAAGCATTCCTTGCTGCAGTTGCAGAAGTAACTTTACCCAGTATTGTGTTACATGTGAATACTGGCAGCTAATTTACATTAAATGTCAAACTTGACAAAGCAGTAGTCAAGCACTGTTAAGATGGTATCCAACAATTTGGACGGAACAATTTTTTCTCAAATGAACAAATAAGTCACTGTTACCTTAAAAGGTCCTGCATAATGTTCATGGATGCTCTGGATCTGTGTGAACAGTGAAGAATAAATCCTTGCTTGTTACTGCTTACAGGTGTTTCCTATCTGAGCCAAGCTGCAGATATAGCTATTTTTAAACTAAAAAAATTATGTGACAACTTATCTTTTAGAGTTTTATAGTCAATTCGGACAATCCTCCCTGACATGGATACCTATTTTTGGCAGAGATCACTATCATGCTTATTTAGAAATTTATAATGTGCAATTTTAGGGTGTTTTGTATTGTCTTACAATATAGGTGGTGTTCAAAACCATCTTAAGTTAGTTTAAAGTATGAGTTTATTAATAAAATTATGCCCAAACACATTTATTCGATATATGCTAACTGTTGGATAACACCTTTAAACCACAGCCTCTGTGATTACTGTACATATACTTACTTCTTCTAAATCCAAGAGTAATAAAAATGTATAATGACACAAAACTTAGAAGTTTCAGGCTTTTTGTCACTTGTTTGCGATCATTGTCTTCAGTGGATGAAAACATTGCTAGCTTGATATTAATGACTAAAGTTGTATAGATGACAATTGGCAAACTTCACAAAATAAAAAAGGAAAAAAAATATAATATGTATTACAATAGATATTGCAATATGATTATGTTCTGTGAAACTTTACAAACAACAAGTATGTACTTTTAACTTTGCAAAACATTTACTATGAAAAACCTAATAAACAAATTTTATGTATTTTCCATTATTGAGCAAAACCTATAAACATAAAGATTGGACACTCTGTCTGTCAATACATAATCACATTTCTAATACCACAACATCAGTTGATTGAATTACGATTATATATTCCATCGTCTGGATCTGGTAGAGCAGTCGGTAGAGCTTAGGCTTCAGGTATGAGAGGCCAGGTTCAATCCCGGGCCATGACATACCAAAGTCATTAAAAATGGTGGTGGTATAGCGCCCTTGCTAACACTCAACTAATATAAGGGTATTTCCACGACTTGTTGGCCTGGTGTCAGGATAATGTGACTGGGTATGGTATCATGACAGGTGTTCATGGCATCCTATACACAGTGAAGGCAGCAGTATATTTGCTTTAACTGGGCACTGTCTCTATGTAACTGAAATACTGTTGATGGGACGATAAACATAATAAACAAACAAAACATATTCCTTTTTTGTAATGAAACACCTAACTACTTGGTAACCGGTTAATCTTTATGGGTAGAGTTTAAATGCTTAATTGTTATAGTTGCCTTCCCTTATTTGGTTATCTTTTGTCTTTCAGGAAAAAAGTCGAACAGATGTTTCATCATGCCTATGACAGTTATATAAGATATGCATACCCATATGATGAACTTCGACCTTTAACCTGTGATGGCCTTGACACTTGGGGAAGGTAGGTATTATGTCTGATTATGTTCATACAGTACCCATACATTATCAGACAATTTCTCTTGAACCCTTCGCTAAGATAGTTGTTCAGATTTAAATATTAATGCAGATTTCTTTTGTTGTAAACTTTCATTTACATGAGCAACACAATGACTTACACATCTTAAAGCAAACATAGGATTAAAAAAAAGATAATTAAAATAACATACTAAAACAACTTACAACTGAGAATCTCTTTAATAACTTATCATTCACTTTTCATGTTTTTCTCATAATTTCTCCCATACACTAATTGGTCCAATTGGAATGCATGTGATTTCAACATTCACTTTATATTTCGATTATAACAATGATCCAAAATTTATTTATTTTTAATATTTTCCATTATTCCCTCTGAAGCATAATTTCAGTTTTAGCATTAACATAGTGTAACATCAATGAAACATTCATAATTTTATTTATTTATTGCACAGTTATTCTCTGACACTGATAGATGCAATGGGAATGCTT
This sequence comes from Sinonovacula constricta, assembly GCA_007844125.1. Lineage (NCBI taxonomy): Eukaryota > Metazoa > Mollusca > Bivalvia > Cardiida > Solecurtidae > Sinonovacula > Sinonovacula constricta. The sequence goes on from CM017568.1 coordinate 16,018,200, forward strand.
GTGATCATGGGAAACAACACAGAGTTCCAGAGGGTCTCCAGCTTGGTCATAGAGAAGATGAATTTTGATCAGGATATAAATGTGTCAGTTTTTGAGACAAACATACGAAGTAAGTACTTGACAGAGACTAGTGTCAATTATTATTTCAAAAAAGATATAACACTTCTAATTCGAGGATGTGTCATTGTAAAGTGATTCCTATTTTTTTTGAGACTGAACAATATATGATGTGGTTAATTAATTCTTAATTAATGTTTTTAACAAATGTGCAGTTACTTTCTAGATTTCTAATAGATTTGAATTTACTTTAAAGAAGGAGGGAGCAAGGTAACAATAAAAAACTATTTCTTGTTTGCAAAGAAGAATCTTTTATTTTTTTCATACACTTGAACATGGATTCGTGAGGGAACAATAATAACAAAAATATAGTTATTATAGTTCTAGTAAGGAAATTGGGATGTTTTGAAATTCTTTGTTCCATATTTTCTGTCTGTAATCTGAGAGAAAAATATGATGCATAGACACATGTATGCATAATAAGTTATTATTAATAACAGCTACATTAAATAAATAAAAGAAATAACGATTGCCAATTATTACTGATAGTTTACAGTTGTTGGAGGGTTGTAAACTCCAATATAAGCTAAAAACTATAAATTTTTAAACTGACAGTTGTAGGAGGATTAGTATCTGCCCACTTGCTCTCCAAGCGTGGAGGTTTAGACCTGGAACCAGGTTGGCCTTGTTCCGGTCCCTTGCTCAGGCTGGCTGAGGATGTTGCTAGGAGACTGTTGCCAGGTAAGTTGTCATAGCAACAAATGGTGAGCGGTAAATGGTTGCATTTTTTCATTTTAGGTCAGAATCCTTTTAAAATGTTGAGCAGACCTATATACTGAAAACAGGTGGATGATGTAGCTTAGTTTCATAAGATAAAATGTATAATAACCATAAAAAATGAAAAGTTATTTTAATAAATTATAAAAGTTATATTCATATGGCACTGTTATCTCTGTTGAACCTCACTACCTAATATTTTTTTTTTTTAAGAAACACAGTTGACAGGATATCAGAATGATGTAAATTTGTGGTTCATTACATGACATCGTCAGAATCATCTCATGGAAACATCTGGCTATTTACATAATAAACCACTTAGTTGTCGAGGTATCTTTGTGAACAACTCATTGTGCAATTGAAATATTTGGCTCACATCTCTTGTCAAGTGTCAGCAGCAGTTCACCTATTTCATACGGTCCAGCACTGAGAAAAGAGCCCACTGTCTGCTGACAGCTCTTTTTGGGTTTATTTTAAGCCTTTGATTTTGTTTCTAGTATAAACATGTTTAGTAAACAGATAAGACACAAATAAATATTAAACTCTTTTTCAGCATTTGACACCCCAACTGGCATGCCATATGGCACTGTGAACCTTAAGCACGGAGTTCCAGTAGGGGAGACAACTGTCACATGTACAGCTGGAGTTGGTACAATGCTGGTAGAGTTCACTGCCCTTAGTCGTCTCACAGGAGATCCAATATTTGAGAAAGTGGCAATGAGGGCAATGAGAAAACTCTGGGAGCTCCGGTCGCCAATTGGTCTGGTAATATGGGTTATAAATAGCTTGAAATGATTTTGTTTTTGTTTCATTTTGTTGCATCGCACCAACACACTTATGGTCGCATTGGTGACGTCCAGCTGAGGTGAGGGGCTCAGGAGTTACAAGTGGTCAACTTTAACCACTCGGCCAAGGACGTCCTGTTGAAGAAATTATATTCTTATTTTAGAGATGTTATTTTTGTTGTTGTTGATTATGGTTCAAATTCAGTATGTAAATTTAGCTTACTACACAAAAATGGAAGGTATATAGTCATTACAACAAATATATGCAGCACACAATAAATATTGCATTTCATAAGAAAACATAATTTTCAGCTTATTTAAACATTGGTAAACAGTGTAACTTAAAACTTCCGAAAGAATCTTTGCAATGGTGATTGATCTTGTATTTTTACAGGTTGGGAACCACATTGATGTGGCCAACGGCAAGTGGACTGCACTGGATGCTGGTATAGGTGGGGGTGTGGACTCATACTTCGAATATCTGGTGAAAGGATCTGTCATGCTTCAAAGTTCTGAGCTGCTACAGCAGTACAGAGGTACGAAATTAAAAAAAAAATCCAGTCCTTGTTATCATTAATACATTTATGCTTTATATTTACTTAAGAATGAAATAAAATAAAATTACAACAATAAATATAATATAAATATATGAACACACATTCTGTTTCTTCAAAGATAACAAAAATGTATTTGCAGAAACTTGAAAACAGCTAGATTTAACTGCCACTAGTGAACCAAGGAGTTGTCTTTAAATGAAAATTTGAACAATCAAATATTATTTATCATACTATTGTAAGGTGGATATTGCCAATGTCTTTAATGAATATTTGTTACGATACTTCAGAATGAATAAATTTTATTTGAAAAAAAAGTAAAGTTATACATTACTTTTATGAAGTATGCTGCATTGTCATACTGTTGTGCTGTTGTTGTTTTTTCAGGAAATTTCCAATATTATAAACATTTTTACAAATATGGTTACTCCTCAGGCTTCACCACATGGGTTCGCATTCAGGTCTGGGTGAGAACTTCTATTTGGGGAGATCTTCCAACATACCTGCAATGCACCAGCAGTTCTACCCAGACATATTTCTCCAGTTTTTCTCTACCGATAGTTACACAGACATGACCAGTATGACCACTGTTGTGTTGGTGCAATTGAATAAAATTAAAGATAGTCGTATATTAATTATTATTGTATTTTAATTCAGAGTACATGTCAGCCATAGAGAAATATCTGAAGAAGGATGACTGGTACATGTGGGCTCATATGACTAAAGGCTCCATAAGTCTGCCACTGTTTACTTCCCTTGACTGCTATCTGCCTGGCATGCAGGTATAGTCTGGACTTTTGTATTGTTCTTTCTAAGATATGACAATATTCATATAGTTTTGCCAGATGATAAGTATTGTTTAATATAAACATATTTTCATTTATTAGAGATTTTGATAAGAATTGTGATGCACTTATGTCCTTTATTACTATATTAGTATTATTCATTGTGTTCTAAACATTATACATCCATCTTGTTATGTGTGTTTTATGCAGTAGCTTCTTAGACTACTTGATGATGTGTCAGTCACAATTAGACATAAATTCTCCCTTATACATTGCATTTATCAAGTAGAATTTCCCGTGAAAACCACATCTGAAGGCAGATATTATGAAAACAAATGAGTAAGAAATTTGTGAGCCATCCTGACACAGTGTTATAATGAAATCAGCTCTTCAGCAAAACATGCAGTATAGTGCTGTAGTGTATTTTAACTTCTTCCTAAAAGAGACTAATAAGGTGTGAATGCTCCCTTTAATATAACATTTATCAAATATAACTGATGGTACATCATCTTGTTGATAGATGTTACAAAAATTATCAATAGGAAGTTTGGAGCCACCCACAAACAATGCTATAATGAAATACCTCCTGGTAAGCTCTTTCAACAGTTCATGTTTATTTCTCGTTAGGCCATGCTTGGAGATATTGATAAAGCCATGAAGACAATCCACAACTTCCACCAAGTGTGGAAACAATTCGGTTTCCTGCCTGAATATTACAACATTGTGAAAAATGAGGCTCATGTAGGCAGAGAGGGGTACCCACTGAGACCTGGTATGTCACCCAATACTTTGATTAATTGGATATAATGGCACACAGACAATGAACTTATTCATATTATGCAAAAAGTGAAGTTAAGTTAGTTTAGTGCACACCTATTTATTTATTTATAGCTGTTGTCGATTGGTGCACAAATTCTTTCATCTGACAGTAATCTCCCATTGACTGCCCACTCCATTGTAAAACTATCGCACATTATACTCAAGTACTGCTTACCTGTAAAGTTAATCAAAACATTGTGATTTTTATTACCTAACTTAATATAATTTATTTAAAATGTTATCAGTATAGAGTGGCAAGACAGATAATCCAACATGATGTTATTCTATTCTTTGATCATTTAACTTTAAGTAAGCTATGAATTTGTTGAAGGCTCAGAAAATGTGTTTATAAATTTCTTGCATAAAATTCTGCAAGTTTAAAAAAGATTGCTGATACTTTTCTGAAACAATTAAAGGATACAATTTTCTACTAAAGGAAAAGGCAAAAAAGCTGTATAATACACAATTTTCTCTTTTTTTATTAAAAAAATTCTGCCTTAGAACTTATTTAAAATAACCCACATGATTAATTTCCTGTTTGTTCTCAGTAAGTTGCTGTTGAACAATATATTGAATATTCCTGGTGCCATATATCTTTTGAGTAATGCAATTACAAGTTATATCAACATTTTACAATTGTTATTAGAGCCCTCAGAATATTACCACCCAAAGAATCATGTCTCGGACACTATACAATATTTTATTCTCTGACAAAGATTTACATGTGCAGACAAAAAGTGTGCAATCAACTCTCCTAACATAAACATATTTTTTCAGAACTGATTGAGTCAGCCATGTACCTGTACAGAGCTACAAAGGACCCGTACCTGCTTGAGATAGGTGCTGATATGATAGAGTCAATAGAGGCAAACACTAGGACCAAATGTGGATATGCTACAGTAAACTGATGCTTTATAATTATTTTTTTTTTCAATTTTTCATGTTTCTTTTCTATGAAAATCTTTTCAATAGTGATAAATTTTGCACTTAATATTGAATTGTGTCAATTTTGCTACAAATAGGTTTGGGGGTTTGTTTTGTAATCCTGCATTTGTCTTAAAGTATGTGGCAGAGCCATGACTTGAGCAATTTCTACATAGGAACAGTTAGTGAATACATGTTTTAAGTTTATTTTTTGATTTAAATTTTTGAGGTCTTGTCCTACCAATAAAAGCTGAAATTTTCAAGATGTCTTTACCTGGCCAACAGTTTTCTGAATAGAAAATACATTGAAGATAATATAAAATGTAAAATATAATTTATAATACATGTATATGTTTATTTTTTTCCTTTTAAAAAACCTATATATATGGACAAAAAGGCTTTTAGATATATATTTGGACAAGTGCAAAGATTGTGCATATATTTTTATAAATTCAAAACAACAAGAGACTATCAAAAACCTTATTCATAACCAGATCCTTTTCTGTTTTCATGGGACACATATACTTATAGTACCCATAGTGTCATAATAGGGTTGTCTGTGAATGAACAGATCAAGTTTTTTTTTTATAAAAGAATAATGCTGGAAGGACTGTTGTTTTAATTAATGCATTGAATAATTTTAACTGCAGAGCTGTTCGAAAACTTGTTTACACTTCATCAGATTTTACTGTACACCTTTTAATGAATTTTTTTTCTGATTCTGACACTAATAAAAATGCTTAAACATGTGTTAGCCTTTAAACTTCAAAACAATTATTGTTTGAACTGAATATTGATACTTGGACCCTATTTGAAGAAAAATTCAATCTCAAATTGGGAAAATCATTACTTATGCTTCATTTTTCTGTTTTACTTCATTGTTACACTTACAAGGACATTTTATGGTCATTTTGTTAGCAATAATCTTATATTATTGTATACCTTTTGTACAATACCAAAGAGGTTTAGTTTTAAAACTCTTTTTCAAGATGTTGTTTTTGGCCAAATCTAACTAAGTTAGTTTGTGCATTGTTATTTTGTTAGCAGGTGAAGACAAGGTTCATTATTAGCAGTATGTTAATTATAATGTTGTTTTAGCATAATCTGATGTACATCTATGAATTAGACATAAATTAAACAACATTTATGAAACCAGTTACATTTAATTCTTGCAGGTTAAGAATGTGAACACGCACACATTAGAGAACAGAATGGAGAGTTTTTTCCTTGCTGAGACGACTAAGTACTTGTATCTGCTATTTGATCCGGACAACTTCATCCACAACACTGGTGACCACGGCACCATTGTTAACACACCCAATGGAGAATGTGTTGTTGATGCAGGTCTGTATTCACGACTTGATCTTTTATTTTTATACACTTTTAAACAAAACTTGGCCTATGACGGCAAGAAGGTGATCAGATGGTTAAGTTGTTGTCTTAGTTAACATCCCTGGACTAATGGTTACAATATTGAACTTCTTACCAGAGAGTCATGGGTTCAAACCCCAATTCTTGTACAAAATATTAGTCATTGGGATTGACTATTTCGTAAGTATTTCTTGATGTATTTACTACTACCCAAGTATTGGCTCTGGTCATGAAATGGGCAATTAGGACCACAACAGGGAAAGGTGCTACATTGTTCTTGAATGTGTTATCCTTGAAAATTAACTAATAAGTTAAGAATACTGTATCACAACCATTTTTGATAAAATGAATGCTCCAAGAAGTTGCTTTTTTAACCTTGCTGCATTAGTAATGAAGTAGGTTTTAAAAGTAAAAAAAGTTAAAAGACATTCATTAATATCAGGTTTTGGATAATTAAAAATATCTCTGTGCTCTGTGCTCCTGTAACATTAAATGTACTGAGATGTAAGTCTGGAGGTCTTCCTCCACCAGTAATAAGGTAGATGTCTTCAATATGACCATAATTGTATATTGGTGCAATGTAACAAAACAAAAAAATACACTTGGAAATTTTACTGATCCTTAAGCACCAATTATAATGAAACAAGCCATCTTTTTAATTTTCTTTAATTTTAGCAGTTTGCCAAATAAGCTAAAAGCAGACTGGACATTGTAGACATACTTGGGTTTAGAAATATTCAAATGAGGAAAGCTTCCAGCTAGCTTACATATTGTGGTATTCCTGCAACCTTCCTTTCCCTTCAGTAAACAAATTACTAAAACGAGGTCAAGTGAATCGGGTTAATTTACGGCTACCATAGTTACATATCTACTTTTTAACTTTTATTGATTGCTCAAAATAGGCTCAGGGTTATGAACAGAATTCTGAGATCATCCCTAAGTACATGATTGGCCAATTTTTAAACTTCAATTCAGCCAATCATATCCTTGAGTATGATCCCAGACTCCACCTGAAAGTTTCATAACCTTGGACCCAGATCTTAGTCTAGTTTGATGAGTCTCTGAGTCATTGTTGGTAAGATATTGTTTCACAAAGGATAACATCCATATTATTGTTATTAAATGCTAAAACCTTGTAAATGGTAAACAAGAACATTGTAAGCTAGATGGTTCTGTGAAATATGGAAACCCCAACCTCCTTGTTAAATTTTTTTTTAAAAGAAGTAGGTCTATTACTAAGAAGTGTTTTTATGTTTTAGGTGGTTACATCTTCAATACAGAGGCTCATCCAATAGACATGGCTGCTCTGTACTGCTGTAGTGCAGAAAAGCAAGAAGATGATCAGGAATTGCAGCGTTTCCATGACAATCTTGATCTTCTAACTCTGTTTGGTGTCAGCGATAAGGATCCAGCTGTACAAGGTGTGCAATGGACAAAGAAAAAGAAACCAAAAATTGACAATTTTGATACTTATATTCCCTCGCAGGAAATCTTTAAAAAAGGTGCTCATCAAGTAATAATTTCTACACAAGGGCAGAAATTCGCAGTAAAAGCCGAGAAGTCAAAACCAACTGAGGACCAGCAAAAATCCGCAACATCAGTTCCTGAACCAGCAATAGATGACCTAAGGGGATCATCTTTGGATAATACAGATACTGCAGATGATAAAAAAAATACAGATGGTGCAAGAAATGACAAAGAAAGTTCAATATCTTTAACCTATTCTCATTGTGATAAAGATGGTTGTAAAGATGTCAAACATGAAATCGAGACAGAGAATCAAAACTATGACATACCTAGCAATGTTGACAAAACAGAAAGTGAAGAAAATAATGGAAATGAAAATTATAATAAAGACTTGTACAAGGAAAAATATTCAGATTTATCTTCACAAAAGCAACCGATTGCACAGAGTGAAACGCAAGTACCACAGACACAATTCTTTTCAAAATCTGATAAAATTTCAGACGTTTTTCAACTGCTGAGGAGCTTTACGTCAGACATTTTATCCAGTCGTAATGTTCGAAGTGTTAGGTCAATTCAGGAGAAGTTAAAATATTATGAATTGTTTCAAGTGGAGAATCAGCCAGAGATGTTAGTTTGTCAGGCACAACCATTTTATATGAGATATTCACTAATGGGAGAAATGTTCCTGTCCCCAGATGAGTAAATTCCCAGCACAGATATAGCTTGAGTTTGGTGAAGGTTTTAGGACCACTTCTTCAAAAAGAAACTGTTAAGTTGCCTGTCTCATAAGTATTTTTTTTTAAATTCTTTCTTGAAAAACAACTTAAAACCCTACAATATTTTTAAGACCCTTGAAAACCCCAAAATGTGTTAAGTGTTTACACCTTTTTTACTCACATTTACTGTTTGACCATATTAACTAGGTTTTTTTATCTTGCATTTTTAAGAAAGTTTTCACATGCTATAAAAAAGAGTGTATTTAAAACCAAAAAGTTGTTGTGCATTAAAAAAAATGCAGTTTGATACATACAGGTGGTAAAATCAAAAGGAGCAAATTAATCTTTATTAGAAGTAGGGATGTAAGCGAGATGTTCAAATATATTTTAAGCATTAGAATGTTTGGTAAATATAAGATTTTTTGCCAAAGAAAACTTAAACCGATTTGGTTTGCCTAAATTGAAATCATATAAAAAGGAAAAACGAACAAAAAATACACACACATAACAACAACGACAAATGATGAAGGCCATACGTTTTCTTGCTTAAACAGTTATAATTCACACCTTAACTGTTTAACATTCACACCTGTTACTAGGTAAAAGGCTTGGAATTGTGGTTGTCAGGCAATTAGCAGTGTAATAGTGTCATAATAGAAACATCTTTTAACTTATTGTCCGTTTTTCCTATTATTTCAGCGGCTTATGAACTATGAACTTTATCCACTATGCTCGTGTTCAACTTGGAAAATTCTCTCAAGCTATTCACAGCAGCCCATAAGGTGACATACAACTGGTTATCCCCTGCCATACTGTGCAACACTGCAGACAAGCAATATCATGCAACCAGTATGGCCAAAATGAGGTTCACTGAATTTATAAGTAAATCATGTGATTTGTCTATCACATACACTAATAAGAACTGAGCTATTTGGGGTAGGGGCAGGTAGGGATAAGTACACGTGGAACGTTTTTATTTTACACGGCTGGATATTTGATCATGTGCCTGGAAGGGGCATGCTGGCTGTTTCCTCGACACTGACATCCTCTCCCACTAGTAGCCCTAGTGGGTGACACGTAGCACCCCCACCTCAGGTGACAGTTGCATAATAAAAAACCCTGGTCACTGTCTACTAGCCTATATTGGAAACAATACCATGGGATGAAACCATATACACAGAGTGTCAGTAAAGTTTTGCTCAAAATTTTGATTGGGTATATTGGCCTGATTTTCTGTCCTAATTATTTAATCAGTATATCACAATAATGCCTGCATCAGTTACTTCCAATGTATGGAAAAACTTTCAACATTAAGACCTTTGCAACATTACACTATACTGCTCAGGTACAACGAGCAACTCAACAGACCACTGTTACAAACTCATATTCTTTTCTTTCCCTGTTTTTTGTTTTTATTTTGAAAGTAATTGCCGAGTAATAAACTTTCTGAAAATTTAAACACTTTGATCTTATTGCTAAAACCATTTGGACTCATACTATTATATTTTTCGTAGATTTACATCATCCAAATAAGCTCAACTTTGTTTTGTAGAATCTATAAAATAGTTCCAAACTTTTGGATCAAAAATGATCTGAACATTGGAATGCTTCAATGTTCAATTTTTGCCATCAGTCATTAGAAGAAATGTTTTCGTCTTTACATGTACATTCTTAATATGTAAATCTAATAGTGCTATGTATGTGCCTTTGATGATATTTGTTGTTTTTGTTCTTTTAAAGTCATGAAATTCTATCTTTTACATCTTAAATGTTTACTTGTGGGAAACACCATTAGGGTGGTGTATTTGTTCTGTGTTAATTGAGAGAAAGGTGTTTCCAGATAGTAAAGGGATAAGCCAAAAACCCATCTTTCTTTCTGAAGGAATTACCTGTCTTGCATTTGGCCATATCCTTTTTCTTCTTGTTTTTTGTGGGTTTTTTTAATAAAATAAAATATATTTTTTAATTAAGCATATTTTGCCTTTCTGAAGGAATTAGAAGTAATACATCTTGCCATATACTTATGAAAGGTATCTTTTTCCTTTTCTTCTTTTTTTTATATCAAATAAAGTTCTATTCAATCTTAAATTAAGCATTATTTTCCACTTTCATGTTAAGATAAATCAATAAAATACCTAAGAAATTATACAGGCACTTGGCCATGATTTGCCGTTTTAACCAGTAATATGATTTCATTTAAATTACAAGTTTGTCCAATTATATTACACAGCTTTAAACATTTTTAAGAATGGACACATTTTTTACAATATTTTTCAAGTTCTGCCACACCTAAGTGGCCTGGACGCTGTTCATTATGTGTATAAAACATCTAGAAACACATGCACTCAGTACAAAATGTAAGTATGGTGTAACATTTTAGCCAAACCTTATACTGTAATGACATAAGAGATGCTACTGTATTATAATTTTATGTGATCTAATTAAATGGTATTTTTTTTTTATTAAACCTATTTTTAGGTTTGTCTCTAGATGTCTTGCAAAATTTTGCTAAATTATTCTATGGTCTCATGTGTGCATGACATCTTGTAACACATGCCATGGCTCGGCACTAAATACAAAATTAAATTTACAGTATTGAGCCAATCAGCACACTGTTTATAACAAATGTTATACTGTATTATTTAAATGTAATATGTTTATATGACATGCTATTTTAGCTTTTGCATGAAAGAGCAAGAAATACCTGTAAAAGAAAACCTTATGATTTCACTGTGGCCCACTGTGACATGACAAGGCTATCATTTTCACTATGGGTCTGAAAAAAGGTTATAATAAAAATAGATTAAAATAAAGTATAAAAACAAAATAAGCATGAAATAAAAAGAAACTTTGTCAAATATTCTCAGTTTATTAGCTTTAGTTTATAATTTTTTTTACTCACATACAAGAATTATCCTGTTCAGTTAATGTTTTGTGAATAAATGCCATTGTGTCTGAATATATATTCCATTTGTGCTTAATAGATCTATCATCTTCAGGCATTTAATAAAGTTATTATAATACTCATATGACTCCTATTAACACTGCATGTTTTAATGCAAGCACAGTTTAAATATGTACACGGTAGATGCCATTTTAATGGGTACACTATCTTGAAAACAGCAGTTATACTTTATGTTTCTACTACCTTAAGACATATTTAACCAAATCCTATGAAGGATTCACTTATTAAGGGTCATCAGAGTTGATGTTCATTAATTATCATGACTTTAATAAAAAATCAGTAGTTTAAGAGACAGTTTCTCTGGGGATTTGTATGGTTAGATATGATGTAGGCAGATATCTTGTATGGAATGTTAATCCAATTCACACAACACCAAGTAAATAAATGTCAACAAGCTGATGAGGAATGTGACAAAGGGAAAACATTCTTAGAAAGGAAAGTATGTTCTGGATTAACCTATATGCACAAATTAAGCAAGCTTAAGCAACAAGTGCCGACCTTGACCATCAGGCTCTTTTTTTATTTCTGATCAGGATTTACACTCTGTGCTGATAACTTTCTACCAATATGCTTTGTTATCATTCCATTTACTTGTTAAAAAAGATAACATATAAAAAGATAATAAGTATTTTTTTATTTATTTTTGTGAGGTCTCAAACTCACAAAAGAAAACTGGAAACCAACATTTAAGGGAAAAAAAATGATGCAATGTTAGAATATAAATTGATAATATTTAAATTTCATGTTTTTTGTTTATATTATATATATTTATAATGAAGAATATTTTATATATTTCAAATGTGTACAGAAATGAAGATTAATTTGTATGTTATTTATTTCCAGGTATGCTTTATTTTTTCAATATTGGTTTCTGGATGATGAAGCTTGTTATTTTCATTGTTGAACACTACACATGCAAAGAATTAAATCATTTAATAATAGCATGTTTTATTGCTTTGCTGTTAAATACCAGACTAATTTTTGCCCTTGACTAATACAATTTTCAAGGCAGTTGAGGTTTGCAAGTTTTATATGGCATGGAATCAGTATGCACAAACCCAACACATTTACAACCATTTTATTGTTTTTTGAAGGAAGATATCCTTTAGTACTGTATAAAGTATCCTGGCAGAAAACTAAGTAATTCATGAAGGGAGGGTTTCCAACTAACTTGCAGTGCACCAGTGGTTCTACCCCGGCATAAGTCTGGGGTCTTCCTTCACCAATAATTAGCTGGATATCGCCATTAACTTAACTGTGTTGGTGCGATGTAACAAAAAAAAACAACACAATTTCCTTCCATAGCAGACTAGTGAGTTGTAGTTGATACTGAATGTATGCCTGAACAAGTTGTTAATGTTAAAGATGAAAAATGGTGACTGACTATTATTTCTGGATAGACCTCCGACAAAATATTTAGTTATGAAACAGCATACTTGTTAAAAATTGTAGTGGTATAGCGACAAAGCTTATGCTCAAGCAAATATAAGGGTAGTTCTACAAGTGGTTGAACTGGTGTTAATGTGCCAGGTATTAATAGCATGCTATACACAGTGAAGGCAGCACTATAGCTGCTTTGAGTGGACATAGAAATACTGTTGGTTGATAAACCTAATAAACAAGTTGGATAGAATTACAGATACAACATGAGCAGCAATACCTGCTGTATACTTTTTTTTAGATTAGGACACAAACTGATGTGGATTTTGAACTGCAAAATGCCTGGTGTTTTTTTTGGTTTTGTTGTTATTATACTTATCTGCTCAAATACAATTATCTGCAGATGGTGTTCTCTTAATGAAAATAATGAGCTGCCATTGATTGCATGTTTTAAGCAAGACATTAAACCACACCCAGCCACATTATCTTGACACTGGACTGCCAGCTGTGGAACTATCCTCATAAGCTAAGTATACACAAGGGAGCTTTTTCTCTACCATCTTTTAAGGCCTGAAATATTTGTCGGCTCCGTCTCTCTAATGTACTGCCATGGCATTATATTTTATAAGGTGATCAACGTGCAATTGATCCTGGCTCTTGAGTGGCCATAAAACAGAATGAAGTAAAAAAAAAAAAATACATTTCAAAAATATTTTTAATTATCATTTTCTTTACACAATCATAAGTTTGACTTTAGAGATTTTTATCACTCAAATACAATACCAACACACAAGTTGAATTAAGGTACAGGCTAAAAGATAATGAAATGTACATCATTTATAAAACACAAAACAAATATGAATCAATGGCTTCATGTACCACATTTTCATTCAAAGCAGATCATATGTACACAAATACAAATTAACCCCCTGCCAATGATATCTAGTGTACATGAAAAAGATGTACAAAAAAAAATGGTAAGATAAGGTACAATGCTGTTTGACAAGAAATGTGCAGTATTACCATTTGTACAAAAGCATGATTTACATAAATGGACAATGCATGAATAAAAAGATGCACATTCTTATGTTATAGAACAGAACAGAACAAATTTATTTAGACTTGTAAAAACATACATTGTGTAATAACAAACTTTAATCAACATATTATTTAGTCAGTTATTTAGTATATATACACAGATTATCATCATGACCAGAGTTATTTTATTCAATACAGTTGAATAACAGGGAAAATTGATCTCTAAAACAGCAGACTGACTAAGGTAATTACATGTTATGAAATATGAAAACTTGCGAGTGTTTACAAAATAAATATTGATTGTACTGAACATCTTACTGCGCATAAGGAATCTTACAAAACATCCAAGTAGAAATTCAATTGTCTATATGGCCACAATAACAGACCTCATAATAGCAGGGGAAAAAACATCAAAGAAATTATTTAACAAAAACAAACACACAAAAAAAAAAAACCCACAGTAATGTTGAGGAAACATGCCCCGATTTCACATGTATGGGTTATAGTAATTCCAGTAAATACATTTTTGTATGGTTTAACTTTTACTGCTCTAAACAATTTGATATTGATGCAAATGAAGGTTGGGTACAATTCATAATAATGAAACTGTTACACACTCATAAATACACAAAATTCATAAAAAGTTTCACTGAATTTTTTTTTTTTAAATGACAAATTTGCACAATTGATTGCACATGAAGAGAAGACATACAAACAATTAAGCACTTAATATATCTGTAACAAATCTGTAATGTTCGTCAGAAAAATGCAATCATAACAAAATTACTGTAACAGCACAGACTGACGAACCTTTATTTTAATTTTATTGCAAATTATAGTCGACTATTAAGTAACACAAACATGACTATTCCATTTATGATCATTGTTTCATGACCCTTTACCTTGGCAATAATAAGTCTATCACAATAACAGCTATCATAAATTATCATCTGGAGCGAACAATCATCCAACAAATAAAGAAGACGAAAAAGCAGAAGAGGAGAAGGTACCACATCTGTTTGTACCCACCCATTCGTGTAATGGCTTTTAATCTATTCATTGTAGCATGTAGAAGATTGCCAGACTTGTCAAAGTCATCATCCTAAAGAAAGAAAATATACAAACTGTAATAGTGATATATAGGAATAATGTATTAAAGGTGGTATCAGGGAGTTAAGGCCAAATTTCTTTCCTCAAACTTCAAGCTATTCTATTGTAACCTGAACTGATCCTGTGAAACAGTTTACTGATGCCCTACATCTATGCAAACAGTGAAGCATAACACTACAATCCTCCTTACAAGCATGTATTTCCTATCTGAGCCATGCTGCACAGTTAGCTCACATTATATCATCATCCAGGTCATCAGCCTTTCTTCGATGTCTATTTTTAGATGAAAAACCATATCACCTTATTTATTGATTTAAAAAGAGCGAACATTTTGAGTGTTTTTAACAAGTTGTACTGCCTTAAAAATTGAGGAAGTGTTTTAAAATCTTGTTTGCTTACAGTAAAGCATAATTTTCTGCTGAAATTATGCACAGATACCCCAAACAGGGGTCAGATATTACATGTATTAGATATAAGCAAACTGTCTGATACCACTTTTAAAAGTAAGATAGGGACTCATGAAGGAAAACTACAAATATACATATGTATTTTATTTCAAAATACACACAAGTTAAACATATAGCAATATTGTTTCAGAAGCATACTGCATTTAACTTTTACTGTAATGTTTTATTTTTAACCAAATAAAAATTTAATTATGGTATATTCAATGAGTACAGGTTCCTATTAATAGGCTTTAATATTAACAGTTTGAAAGAAATTACCATGTCTTTCATCATTTTGGTCTGTTCTCTAACTTCAGTTCCAATATCAATTGTTAACTGAAAAAAGAAGAGAAAGCGTAACTTTTAAAAGTAGATGCTTTGCTTACCGTACTTTGCAGAATACAACCCCCCTTGGAATAAACCCTGCATGGCCCTTTTTTAATGTATTTTTAAATTTTGTAAATACATAACCCGCAGAGAAATATTCCCCACACCCTGTGTGCCGATAATTTATGTGTAGGTCCCCGCTAAAGTCCCCGCTAATGAACATAACTGAAAAAAAGTCACACAAAGCATCAAGAACGAGTGCATATACATGTATGCAAAATAGTTATGAACCACCATCAGATGCTTGAAACTGTTCATGTTATGCTTTGAGACGAAAGTGGTTGCAAATTTTAGTGAGATGGTCCTTAATTCTGACCCCAGTATGCTGTAAATTATGAACCACCATCTGATGCACGAAACTGTTTATTTTACACTTGTAGACCAAAGTGGTTGCAAATCTTTGTGAGACGGTGCTTAATTCTGACCCCAGTTTGCTATAAATGTCTTCTGCAAAGAATGTTATTAAACTGAAGGTCGCACTTTTGAGCAGCAAAAAGGTTAAGGAGTTCAGTTAAACCTGCAATCAATTTCCCTTTTCTTAGGTTAGTGGCAGCTGATGAAAATTGGATTTTGTCAACAGATTCCCTGCACTGGAATATTCCCTGTAGGCCGCCATCTTGAGAAAAAAAGTTGTGGGCTATATTCCTCAAAATACGGTACTTTTGTATATTCACGAATTAATTATGTGACCATTGCCGTGTATTATTGTATTTTCTCCTTATAAGACGGGGATATTTCCTCAAAATTTCATGTTCATAGTGTGAGGTCTGTCTTATAGGTGGTGTCTAGTGACCTGGCAAAAAAGTTTTCGCGTTGTTTTAGGGCAAAAACATACCACTTAAACTTGTGTTTATGCAATGACCCGAAGTGGGGTCATTATCAACCGCTGATAATTTACCTTAATTGAACTTTAAATTCTGTCGGTCAGCGATTAACTGTCTCACATACGTTTCCCTGTGTTCTGTATGAAAGACGGCTTATTATCTGTCAGTTAACACTGAAACAAACTTTCAACTTCAGTCTGCCAGATACACCAAGCTGTAATTTAATTGGTGTTTTTGTGTAGACTTGCCTCATTACACAGGTCAAGTTGACTGACTTTGAGATAAGCTGTTGTCAAGGTGATATAGATCAGAGCAGTTTCACAGTGATGGAGTGAACAATGTGTTTTTATAAGCAGCTGTTGATTACATTTCTCCACAATTTTTTTGTCTGGCGGCATGTACACAAGGACAGTGCACTGTTCCCCGATATATTGTATACTGTCATACCTCATAGCAGTGCAGCTGAGACTAGATACATCCTGCAACGTGTGAAAATTACAGTCACTGTTTAACAATTAACCCTTTTGTTGAGACAGCATGACTGGTCGGTGCTCCTGATAATTTTTTTCGCTTCGTCTTATAAGGGGGCAAAACAGAAACCAACAATTTCATAGGTGAAGTATGGGGCTGTCTTATAAGGGGAAAAATCTTATAAGTGAAAAGCACAGTAAGTCTGTTAAATCAACATTAATGTTTTACTTTATTCCTTTTGTTTAAAATAAAAATTATCATTTAAAGAAGTGTCAAAATAAGTAAAAACATTATCATAAAATTAGAACTTCAGTTAGTGTAAATAGAAAAATATCAACAGGGCATGTACATAAAATTAGTTGTTACAGCAATGCATGGACAATACTCTGATCTTACAGATTTTAGAGCCTTCACTTTACTGGAAAGAAGTTCTTCCTGGCGATCATTTTCTGTCTGCAACATTTCTTGTGTGGGTTGATAAGATGATGGCGTCGAATAGCCCATGTCATGAGCTGAAATAAGGATATAAACATAGCATATATTCTAACATTTAAGTAAGAAAAAGAAAACCCCACTTCATTTATTTTTGTCAGGTCAGTTACAGTGGCAAAATTTTCATGTTGGTATTTATAGTTGTAAGTAATTTTATAATCATACAAAGCCAGCCAAATTGATTGCTTTATACTTAATCAACAGACATTTGATAACCAATCTAAACTTGCTAATATGAATATTAAAGAGTATATATTGAAAGTTTCATTGGTGTCAGTAATACAATTGTTTTTTTGGCAATTGTTTTTGTTTGCTGTTAATTTGACTGATAAATACAACACCAGGTTAATCTAAACATGAAGGTTCACAATTGGTAAGATAAGTAACTTTTAGCATGGGATGGCAACCTTAATACCATATATATTTGATTTGTACCTGCTGACAATACTTATAATGTATACTTATTTTACCTGTGACTCAAGATCAGTTAGAAAATGACAAGATGATCTGTTACAAAGGACCATATTGTCTGGCTATGAAACTGCATGGGTGGTGGTCTTAATGTACCATTACCGTAATGTACCAAGACTTAATGTACCATTTTTGGATCGAATGTACCATCTATAGTTTATATAGGGATTATGGTGGGCATATTGTTCAGTGTGGAGGACCCCATTGAGGGGTGATAATTAGGTGTGAAAATCTCCCTGGGGCATTCTGTTGTGTATTTGTCAATTGATAAACCTGTTTGTTAATATGACAGGCTAGTTTTTAACCATTTATAAATCTGTTTGAAGAATAAACAACAAGTCTTGTATAGGTTATTAACAATTGTTCCATGTATTAAGAAATTATAAGATTGTTTTACTTAAGTAAAGAATTTATCAATAAACTTTAATAGTAAAAAATAATTAAAAACAATACAACACATCATCATTTAAATATATATATCCCGATATCAGTCAATGTCACACAGTCAATGGCATACTTTCACATCTTTAATACTTTAATCATGACCATTTGAAACTTTAAATACCCTTAATTACACAATTGTGCTAAAACATTTACAGTTTAAATTAATGTGTGAATAACTAAAAAAACAAACAATCACAATGATTGTTTAAACACATCACTTGGCACATCACTTGGAGATGTGTGGGACAATAATCTAATACATTAAATTGTTATCCATTCCAATCTTAATTTAATTAAATACAAAACACATTTGTGACTGGGTTAAATTACGAAAATATAGGTTTATAACCACTTACTTTAAAGAACAAACACAGGTAATTATGCATTTTATTTAAATAAAACTCATTAAAATTTCAATACATACACATTTAAATATCATATACACAAATGTACAACATGTTTTAACTTTATTTGAACTAAAAACAATATATATAAACGTTAACAATAATTCCCTATATATTCTATATATGGTACATTCGATCCAAAAATGGTACATTAAGTCCTGGTACATTACGGTAATGGTACATTACGTCCGACAACCAAACTGCATAGCTACATTAACAGCTACCTTATAATATTTTCTAGATTATTTTATATCTAATACCAAGTTCAGTATTATAAGATTATCTTATATTTGGTAACCAGTCCTGACTTTTTTATAACAATTAAAGTATGTGAAAAAGAAAATTTCCTTGTACACGTTATAACTTTCAGTTTCACATTAGGCCTGCCATAGTGTGATGCGCTAATTTCGTACACAATCAGTTTAGGTATATTTTCATGTAATTTGAATACCGCAGTAAATTTCACAATAAAAAGTCTCAGCTATTAAAGGTCTAAAAGAATGTTTGTCATTTAAGACATCTTACCCATGTGTGAACGTCTCATGGTTGTGAAATATGTTCGCTGTTAATGTCTGACAGTTTACAATCAACAGAACTGTACACTCTGGCACTTCCGGCGTAAACTTGTGTGACGTCATCAAATCAAGTGTACTTTTTCCCGTTTAATTTGCGGTCGTCAGTTGTTATTATTCTGTCTATTCGGTGAAGACTAAGATACAAAAACGTTATTTTATCAAAATGATAAAGTTCTTAATTTTTTTTTATTCATTAATTAAAGTTTCAAAATGAAAGTAGGTCGACTAAGTGATAACTGAATAAATATTGATTTGTTTTGTTAAAAGAAAGGGAGGAAAGGACTGGCATGCTGTAGCATCCCAACTGAACTACTTTAATATAATAGGGGCCGTTTGAATAGCATTATACTTTACACAATTAATTTGATATGTGCATAAAATATATCAGTCATTTGTAGTCTTAACATATCCTCTCTATGAATATATACTAATCAATAGTAACAATTTTAAAGAAGTAAAATGCACAAGGCCTTCTATTTAGCATTCATTTATAAAAATATATTGTTAGAGAGAGAGAGAGACAGAGAGACAGAGACAGACAGACAGACACAGACACAGACAGACAGACCACACAGACAGAGAGTGCGCGAGTTTTCGGTTTTAGGTGAGTATACTTCTTGTGCATATTTACATATTTTTATAAATGTTCAAGTAAATGTTGGTCTTCCTAACTTAACAGAAGCAAAATTATCAATGGATAGAAGAAATAAGAAACGTTGAATTTAAAGTATGCCGTATTTCTTGCTAAAGGGAAATCATTCGTCTGTCATCTATCTGACATCAAATTTAAAAGCAATCTACTTTGAGACGGTCCCTTTGTTGAATTGACCAATGAAAATCGCCGTAGTATCTGAACTGACCAATAACCACACCTATTCTTGCCAGCCATTTTAGCTTTGACAGAAACCCATACTGGGCCGTGCATTATTGGAATCTGTGAGTTTTTTTGACTATTTACTCCGGATTTCATAACATATCTGTCTTCTTACATTCGAACAGTTTATTAGGAGCCACAGCCGCTGTATTCAGGGACTTACTTTTCTTTATTGTGAGTAGCTTTAATTTACTTTGGAGCCTTTGAGTCCAACTCATAGGCGTAAAAACAACACACCTGAAATATTTTAACTAATAACAGAATATATATCATTGGCTGATTTAAATGCAGAAGAATATGCACAAGTAACATTAATGACATGCACATTGTGACTTTGATATAGAACTTCATGATATTGATTGTCGTTTGCCATGTCGAGTTTTATTTATGTGTTAAATTCCAAGTTTAGTAAACAGGTGTGAAGTAGATTGGTAGAAAGAGTAGTTTATCTGTCACTGTAACTTCTGCAATATTTGTATTTAGGTACCCCAATTTTAAATACTTATTTATAGTTCACCTCCATATTTGAACACAAATATTGCTACCGTTTTTGTGTAACTGTATAGAAAAGCTGTGAAGAGTGAAATGACAAGCGACTCACAATTTGGATAGAGAAAAATGGACCATGTTAACTGATTATGATGTGGGTGTGTTGTAAGGAATTTCTGAAGCTTGAGGAACAATAAAATTAAAACTCTACCTCCACATTTTTGTGGTATTTAGTTATAATTCTTTAACACATTAATGTTGATGAAGCCAGATTTTGTAAACTAGTTCCTGATGGAGGTGTAGTGATGGGTCCAGATATGGAGTGCCCAGGGTGAAATAGCTAGTGGCATCATAGTATAGTTATAAAAATAGAAGGGGTACAATTACATTACTTAGCCTATAAAGACAGTTCAACAACTACTTGGACTGGTGTCAGAATAATGTGGCTTCAGACTTAGTGTACTCTTTAACAGTCAGTACTCTCTAAGTTGCATAGTAAAACATGTTTCGGGTGCAGAACCACACATTTTTCTGTCATAAGTTAAGAAAATGCCAGATGGTAGTGATGATTTCAAGTTTTCTGACCATTTTATTTGTCATACACTATAAATAACAAAATATTATGTTTATCAGATCTAGTCCATGAAATATGGCTGCTCCAGTTGCCTGAGGTTTGAAAAGTACTTAGACCAGTCTCACTCTAAGTCCTTATTTATTTATTTTTATTTATTTGTTAAATTTATTTGTCTTTTTTATGGGTAGTTCCAAGCTCTGGTCTACTTTCAAGCCAATGCTTGTTCAGCCTTTTTTAACCATTAACTCTTTTCCATTCTGTTCATTTAGTCATATAGACTTGATAAGCTCCCTTTGAACTTCTAATTTTTTATTTGTTTTTACTTTGCATCACACTAACAATAAGAATGAATTATGGTAATACTGATGACATCCAGCTAATTATTGGTGGAAGAAGTCTATAATAGATGATGATAGATATATGTTTTGGTAGAACCAGTGGCACATTGCTTGTTCAATATGTTGTAAATATGCTCTCCACAGAGCCAGATAGCTCAGTTGGTAGAGCAGCTGAGGTCGTGGGTTGAAATCCTACACAGTTTCCAGGTGAGCTTGAATGAGCATGATATGATGCCAAAAGGGCAGGTTCAGGCTCAGAGGAAGTAGAATGGAGTGGGCGAAGATGGCGAGACAGTGCTATACAGTGAGTGCCATAAGGGTCTTAGTGAATTTGAGGAAGTGTATCAGGAAATCACATCCTCCACAAATGGCAGGCTGGATATAAGGATATATTGGATTACCCTCAAAAACATCGATGGTGACAAGGATAATTCTGTGTGTAAGTTGGTCATCAGGTTGGAGCAGTAAGTGGCTGTAAACAGAAGGTTCTGTACAGTTGATACCTAACTCCAAAAATGTTAGAGATGTGGAAGTGTTTTGAGTATGCACTCCCAAGAGCGGTCTGCTCAGGCAGCTGAGTTAAGGAGGTTGTTGGTTCAAACCCCATTCAGGATAAATGGTTATTGCAAGTTGGTTCACAACAAATATTTAAAAAAAAATCCAAGTTTAGATGACCCTTTTCCAAAATATTGTGACATTTTTGTCAGGTGCTTGTACCTGCACTCTGAAAGCAGTACTATAACAGATTCACATAAAGTCTGTTTAACTGATACTGAAAGGTTCCTGTCTACAGTTGTTCTGAAGACATGAAGATTAAAACCAAATTATCTTTAAGTATTAAGGCTGAATTTAAAATGTTTTATTTCACATACACTAGATAGCACTTTTACAGCATTTCTTACTTTTACTAAATGTGACTTTTCTATATTTTATGTCTCTGATATCTTTAAAGTATATAAATGATAAACATACATGTGAACTCTCCTACTTTTGGAGGGAGACTCCCACTTTTAAGCTTCAAAATTATATGAAAATAAGGGGTGTTCTACACATTTTCAGAAATCTCCCCACTTGGAAACAGATAATTTCCCTCTTTCTTTATATGAATATAACAAATCTCCCACTTTGCAAATGACAATCTCCCACTTTGGCATCAGAAAAAGTTAACATGTATGAATCAATATAATAAAGAAAACATATAATATAAGTTTAAAGAATATAGAACCGAAAAATAACACTTACTTACTATATCAGTGACGAAGCATGGCCACTTTCAGTCATATCCATCCACAAGTCATGTCAAAGCCTGGTTGATGATGTATCAGGAAATGAACAATTGCATGGTAGCCAAAACAAAAGATGTATATACTCATTTATAGGAGTGTCAGTGATGTCTGTAGACTTGGTCTTGAGACTTATTTGAGACTTTGATCTGGTCTAGAGACTATGGTCTGGTCTAGAGACTTGGTCTGGTCTTTAGACTTTAGTCTTGAAACATTAGGAGACTGAGGAGTTCACAGAGAACTTTTGGCTTGTATTCTAAATTATAAACTACCTTAGATAATTGTAGGTAACTTGTCTACAGCTAGGAACCTGCTTGGATTTCTTAGTAATCCATGCACATTACTAAGTGAATGTGAAACTTAGTCAAAATATTTTGGTTCATGAGAGAATTTTACTTCTTTGATATGTTTATATGATAAATGATTAGAATATGTCAAAAATCCACTTATTTATGAGAATGTTAATCTTTTAGAGCATTTTTTAAGATTGATATTTAACCACTGATGAGGTGGGCATATTAATCTGTATGTCATATTTTAAACGAAATTAGATTCCTGTCCTGCATTATTAATAGCTTAATATCTCTATCTCAAATTAAAAGTCTTGATCAATTTTAAACCAGTTAATGGAAACATAATGGTTATTGATTATTACTGGAATGCATGATACAACTTTTCAATTGACAGGGCTTCTCAGCACTGACTTTATGGGTTTGCTGTGGGCATTGAGTCTTGGAGTTCAAACTTCTCTGGCTCCTTTGCCTTTCATCAGAAGTTTCATCTCCTGATAAGGGCAAGAGACTGAATGTGAGAAAGTCTTCCAGCTGACATGCAGCATGCCAGAAGATGTACCCAGACATTTGTCTGAGGTTTTTCTCCATCAAAATAGCCCAAGGTCTCAGTAATGACTATCACTGCAACGTGTTTACCTAAAAGAACATCATATTCTAGGAAGTTACTGGAACGAAGATGTTTTTACCTTGCAAATGATTATTTAGGGTTTACATCTATTTATATTACCTGAAAAGTGTCAGTAAAATGAATTTAAACTATCAGGAAAATGAACTTCAAGTTAACATATTGATTTTTTTAATTATGTAAATATATCGATTTTTGATAATTGTCTGTTCCAAATTTATTGCAAAGTAAATATCAGTTGTTATCAGTGTGGATATGTATAGATAAATTAGGTTGGCAACTTAACATTTACTTGTAAATACTTCCTTTTTGAGGTCATATATATATATAATGTGTATCATACATGGTGTTTGTTATACTTTGTACTTCATATTTGTATTATATCCAGGGTTTTCCCTTGGCTTCGCCGACTGGGGGTCATTTGGACCCCCAGACATCCATAATTGGGGTCATTTCAAAATTTTGGGGGTCATTCTTAAAATAACAAGCAAACACTGATTTGCAGTACTTGGACCTGGTTCACTGTGCTTTGAGCTTGCGTCAGTTTTGTTGAGACATTTTTTAACAGTCTGGTTATTACTTTTGACGGGTTTTCCGGTAAGAGCCCCAAAAAACCTGTGATACAGTCTACATGTTCGACTGTGTCTTCCGCTGAGCAGCAAAGACACGAAAATACGATCAATACACCGTAAACCCGTCTACCTGGTGACTGGTTTGATTATGTAAACCCAACTAGCGAATAAAAACCGTCAACATTAGCGAACCAGTCTGGTTAAAAATGAAAGTAGAAGAATAGAAATTCTGACAATCAACAAATCGGAAAGTAAACTAAAATGATGAAATATTTTTGTTCCACGCTAACCTGCGTCAACATGGACACATCATATTTTATTTTGAGGGTCATTAACAGAAAAAATGCGACAATGACGCAGGATTTGTGCGTCAGGGAAAACCCTGTATATCTATTGCCCTCTGCACTGTGCTTTCTGGCTGAAGCCAAGTTCTAGATGTAAAAAGACAGCATGTTGACCACCTTTTTTTAATACAGAGGTGTTTTTTTTTTCATTCTAAGCCTACTCAGAACTGCTTTTGATCAGACATGCAAGGATAGGCAAATAGTGTCCTTACAGTCAACATCCTTAACTAAAGCATAGCCTAAAAAAATCTTGGCACTTAGCTGGATTGAACCCAGGCCATGAAGTAAAAAGCCAGTACTGTAACCACTGAGCTAAAGAGTGGACCTCTAACCCAGTTATTATGTATTGATTATATAAACACAAGTATGAAAAGCTGTGCATTGTGAAGAATGAGTAAGGCCAATATCACACCCCTTATTTGAAGAAATTATATTTATGATGTCTTTAAACCATGTCATTATTTAAAATCAATTTTTGGACACACAATATATTTAAGATAAGCCCCTTATAACCAACAGTCATGACAAAGCGTAGTTTGATAAAAATGTAGTCCCTGAGAGGGATTCAAGCTTAGGCTGACAGAGCTAAAGCCAACACAGAAACCACTGAGCCAAAAAGTCACTTCCTAATGCAGTTGTTAGGTATTGGTTGTATATACAGGAACACAAAAAAGATTTGAACATTAAGGGGTGAGTGAGTCACATAACTGGGTATATCTAGATTATCCAGCTCCAGCTGGGAGCAGACTGATCAGGATATGTACCATTTGCTGCATTTTGCAGGAATAGGTATTGTTACCTTTGTATTCCCTTTATATACAAGTAAGAAAAGTTTATAATCTGTAGTTTTCAAAGTAGATTGGTAAATTTTAAACCAGTTCTTTGTGTCCAAGACAAAGATTAAGCTATTTTTTTCAATTTCGGCACACATTTTTGTCAACTAATTGGTTAGTATTCAAATAATAATCTTAAAACTTATCTTTCTTAAGTATTTTGTCAGGAAAGTTGTTTTACCATGGAGTCAGGTCTGTCGGACTACATTGATCCAAAACTGGCCAATCACCAAAAAGATGTCAAAACAAAGACGGCTAGAAATCTAGACATCCATTGCCGACTCTAGTTACTTACATTGCAGCTAATAAATATCACAATATCCAGGCTTGCTGACCAAACTTTTATTGGTGGTTCACCAGACCCTGTGACAGAAGCCAAAAACTAACACAAAACTGTTGTTTTGACAACACTGAGACTACCACACAAGATAGCTGCAGTAATCTGTATTACTTAAGACTAATTTAGCTGAGTTACTGTTCTATTAGATTACTGTTACTTAAGCTAAGCAGAGCTAAGCAAAAAGTTGGCATGTGTTTAGAGTTTTTAAAGTAAAGAAGCTTCTCAGCAGTTTCTTAGCAAGTGTTAATCATGATGATTTTGTAGTTCTATTCACCCCTATTTACTTGCTGGAAACAAGCAAACATTAGGACAGGGCCTGTTAATATCATCAATAGTGTTCCAGTAAGTGAAGGATAAGGCAAATGCTGAGGGTCTTCGTAAATATGTCCATTAAATTGCAACAGCTAATTAAATGAATTTCCCATGTTGTTTTCTAAGATTCTAAGCACACTTTCTTGGTTTGGACGTTAAAGTGTAGTGTCAAGTTTTCTGTGCTGACCTATTTCTATCACTGAATTTTGCCATCACATGACTGCTTATTTGAAAGACTACACTGAGGAGAGTTGAATAATTGAAGTGCGGCAGATTAGGCAGCAAAGTAACCTAATTAGGAAGACTGGGGATAATTTTACTGTCACTAATTGAGGAACAGACTGCGCCTTATACAGGAAAATGTACTATATAAGAAGGATTTATGTACTAATGGGAGGGTGACTTGTCAGTTTGTAAAGCTCTTTGTAATGGTGCATATATACATGTACGGTTTGTAGTTTATCTACATTTTTGGTGATATATCTGTGTTACTAATTTGTAGTGATTTCATAACTCTAAATTTTAATCCTACCTAATGTTTTTTAATACTGGAAATTTCATTGTTTATTTTAATCCCAGGAACTATGTAGGTGTGTGTAAGTTCCAATTTTTTAGCTTAGTTCAAAATGTATAACCTTTATGTAATGGCCTTTATGACTTTATGATCATCAATAATACAAGGAAATCTGGTATTTGGTGACCAACACATAGACCTTTACTGCTGTGGTATACCAGTATATACGACACTAGAAAAGAGGTCATATCCTGAACATTGCAACCTCAGCATTATGTCAGGACAGTGTGTCTCTGCTACTCTAAATGATATTTAAAGGCATATATGTTACATTACAGATACACAGATTTTCTTTCGCTTAAGCAATATTTTCCTTGTTAGCTAAGTTTAACAATTGATCCAATCAAGCCATGTGACATTTTATATTGTCAGTAAGTCATTTAGAACTGAAAGCTGGTTTTGAATCTCTATTTTTGTGTGTGAAAAGCATTGATGCGGATTTTCCTGTTTGACATTAATATTTGTCATTTTATCATGTGTTAGAACTTCTGTTTGGTTTTGGGGGGTTTTTGTGTTTTTTTATTTTTTGCAAAGTGTACTCGTTTGTTGTGGTGTTGTTATAAGATAGGAACAGTAGATTCTGAGAACCAGTATGGCCTCTATCGTCAGGAGATTCTCAAGTGCTGAGAGGTAAGAAATACTTAACTCTTTTGGTGCATAGCATGAAATGGTCAATCTTAGTCAAAAAGTGTAGATCCAGATCAGCCAGCGCCCGCTGCATAGAGTTTGGCTCAGTCTTTGATATTTACATCCAATAATTACATGCCATTTTGATGTATAACATTTGGAGATTGATTGACCCCAAACTCATTTTCTATGCCTGAAGTTTGGTTTCAGAAACAACAAAGCTTAGTGTTTGTTATTGCACGGTAATTGGAGGAACTATCTGTGCAAAATCCAGCCAATTTCTTTCTGAACTTACTTTTCAAGGTTCAGAAAAAACAATAACAATGGTCCATTGGGC
This sequence comes from Sinonovacula constricta, assembly GCA_007844125.1. Lineage (NCBI taxonomy): Eukaryota > Metazoa > Mollusca > Bivalvia > Cardiida > Solecurtidae > Sinonovacula > Sinonovacula constricta. The sequence goes on from CM017568.1 coordinate 16,045,877, forward strand.
AACACACTATAAAATTCACATGTGTGCTCTTAAATTAAGTCTACACAGATGAACAGATTATGTTAAATTCAATGACTGAGTTAACTTGTTCTACACTATTTACTGCCTATCCTCTATTAAAAGGTAATGTAACTTTTGAATGAAGACCTAAGTATCATGTCAAGCATTGTAACAAAGAGCTTCAAAACTCTGAGGAATTTTATACTGAAATATTCTGTCACTTCTCTAAAAACCCCATTTTTGCTTCTCTTCTGAAAGAAAAAAAATGTTAACACTTTTCTACGGAGCATCCAAATTGACACTGAAATGGTTTAGCTTTGCGAAGATTCAAGTTTACAAACAAATTATTCATGAGCAGAAATGGAATATTTCAGCCTCGACCATTGAATTGGCATGTGGTTACACAACAGATTTTGATTAAATCCTTTTAGTTTGAAACTAGATTTTGGTACATTTGTTTGGTTGAACGTGAAGTTAATTTAAAGTCTTTTATCTTAAAAGTGATGCTGTTGATGAAACCATATAATATGCTTGGATCTTGGGTTGAATGTCTTTAATAAGATGAGATCAGGTTTCATCAATAACAGCATTGATTTTACTAGAATGTTGTACCTTTATAATGATGAACATAAAATTTGTGAAGCAATTTAAATTGGTGGTGTCTTCATTTTCATTAATTGTTTGCTTTAACTAAAAGCAGTTTTGCAAATTTTCTAAATTTTTGCTACAATGGCTTTGTTCAGTATAGATCTTGCTTATCCTTGTCTCAGTAATTAGACCGAATGCCTTATAATTGTTGATAGCTGGTTAGAAATCATATTTATTGCTGATAGGTATTTTCAGTTGCAAGACTTTTCACTTAATCATGGCCGTTTATTTTGCTCTATTTTTATTATGGATGATGTTACATACCGTTGAAGTCCTCAGGCAATCAATAAACGTGAACACATTTCCTTGTACACATATAAACTGTTCATTTGTCAACTTCCACACTGGATTTAATTGCTAAGTTTATACCATAAATCATTATATACATCACCTGACTGAGTGAAAAGTAGTAGAAGAAAAATACAACAACTAATTTTCTTTCCTTGTGATGATAGAATAGATTTGACAGAGAACAAAATGCTGTTGTCCATGTTTGCACTTAGATGATGACAAATCTTAGGTTGTGAACTTATATTGATATATATGACTTATTGCTGTAAAAGCTGATTTCATCATCGAGCTAAAACCAGGGATGGATCCAGGGGTCGGTATGGGTGATGCATCATACCCCCCAAAACCATGTCATAGAATAGACATACACATACATCACACATACATGTAAGCTTAAAAAATACTAAGTTTTTTAAAGTAAATGTTTTCTGTTGACTACTTTCGTAGTATTTACTGCGTTAAAGTTGAATGGATCTTTATAATTACCTCCTCCCCTCCCCCCCCCCCCCCCCCCCCCAAAAAAAATTCCTGATCTGCACCTGGCTATAATTTTAGCAGCAAAAAGTGCAGATCCTGGTCAGAAAACTCCCATTGGATCAAGTCCTACACTATTTGCCTAAGCCTGATCAGTTAGTGCTTAAGCAGGTCTTACATGTCTAATTATCTTTCCTTGGTGAAATCACCATTTCACTATATTACAATAACCCACCCTTATCATGTTTCCAGCGCATAAAGTGTGTAAACATAGACCATATACCTTAATTCTAATGGTGTTCCAGATAATAATGGGTCAACATAAATCATACCCAAAGAAAGTGTAGAGTTACATAATACATCTTCCCTCTTATGGTGTTTCTAGCAGGTAAAGGGTTAACATAGAAGATATCTCACCATAGTGGTGCTCCCAGTAAGTAACAGGTTAATATTAAACATATCCCACCCTAATGGTGTTTCCAGCCAGTTAAGGGTTAATATTGAACATATCCCACTCTAATGGTGTTTCCAGCCAGTAAAGGTTAATATTGAACATATCCCACCCTAATGGTGTTTCCAGCCAGTAAATGGTTAATATTGAACATATCCACCCTAATGGTGTTTCCAGCCAGTAAATGGTTAATATTGAACATATCCCACCCTAATGGCGTTTCCAGCAAAGTAAAGGGTTAACATAGAACATATCCTACCCTAATGGTGTTTCTAGCAAGTAAGGGTTAACATAGAACATATCCCTTCCCTAATGGTGTTTCTAGCAAGTAAAGGGTTAACATAGAACATATCCTTCCCTAATGGTGTTTCTAGCAAGTAAAGGGTTAACATAGAACATATCCTTCCCTAATGTTGTTTCTAGCAAGTAAAGGGTTAACATAGAACATTTCCTACCCTAATGGTGTTTTCAGCAAATAGAGGATTAGCATAAAAACATATCCTACCCTAATGGTGTTTCTAACAAGCAAAGGGTTAATATAGAACATATCTAACCATAGGACCGAATGCAATAGCTCAGGTGGTAGAGCCTTGGCTTGCGGATCAGGAGGTCGCGGGTTCAACCCGGCGGGGTCAAACTTTAAAGTTGGTAGTAGGGCCCTCCCTCCTAATGTTCGGGACTAAGGGGCCAGCATTATGTCTGACTCGTTGTGTCAGTATAATGGACCATCTGGGTTCAGTCCCTGGGCACCTCATAAGTGCCCCTGTGCCTATAATGATAGAAATGTTGTGATGCAGAGTATCGGAAAAAAATGCTGGCAAATCGCATCCCACCCTAATGGTGTTTCCAGCAAGTAAAGGGTTTAATATACCCAAATGGTGTTTCTAGCAAGTAAAGGGTTAACATAAACATACCCCACCATAATGGTGTTTCCACCTAGTAAAAAGGTAAGGTAAACTGGCAATTTTAGTTTGTTGTTGAAAACAGTAGTAGCTCCTAGATTTACATATCATTAATGACAAGGTACAGTTTTGTTTGATCTAAACTGTATATCAAGGAAGCTATGCCCTATTTATGGCAAAAGAATGGCTCATAAAACTATGTACATATCAAAAGTAACACAGTCCATACAGAGCTAAAGCTGAAATTAGTGTCCTGCTTTCTAGCTTGTTTTAGATAAGATAGATCTCAATTTTGATTGAATTTGCTTGATTATACCTTTATTCAGAAAAGCATGTATTGGACTTGTTGATAAATGCATGTTGTATTTTCAAGATAATAATACAGCTATTTTCTTCTGAAGTCAAACTTCATGTATAAGAGTATAAAGTGTTTACCTGCCCTTTTTCATGTGGACTCATGTTTTGTAGTATATTTTGTATATTCTTGTTAGACACTAAGTTCTTATGCAGTGTCAGTATTTAAAATGCTTATATTTCATTTATTGGAGGTATACAGAGGTATACATGTTTGATTGCTTAAGAGTTTTCAATCTTTAACTCCTCAACCCAAAACTACGCAGAGTTCGAGGTCATTGAGAACTTTAATAATTATGGGAATGTCGGCTGTCCTGCAGTGGGCCTGTGTTGTTGTTTTTTAATTGTTGTTGTATTCCGCATCCAAAAATAGGTTGAAACTGCTAGTATGTTCAGCATTTTGTCTACATGATGTATATAATGTGTTCCAAGTTTATTTTTCAGTGTAGAAGCAAAGGTTTATATGTTTCAAATCTCGCACTTCGTACTTGTATACCGCTCATTTTGTGTATAGTGTTCTTGCATCAGTTTACTTTTATTGTGTTAGTTATGATCATACACGTTAATGGTGTTTTGAACAATAGTTTATATTGTAATAAACATGTCAAAGATAACTTCCCGTGTGATACAATCAAAGTAATGTTACAGCATTTGGATTGTTCTCATGATCTCAGCCACGCAATCTAGCTTTGTAAAACTGATAAAACTTGACCAACTTGAAGTAAATCCTCAGCCCGATCACTGTGTGGGTTTGAATTTCTGTCAAAGTGAAAATTTGAGTAAAGGTGAGCTATCACAGTAATGGCAGCTTTAATATAACCTCTTTTAATATGGCAGCCATCTTTGGATAATTGAATGATTGCAGGTAAAACCTAACAAACATTAATACTCGTTATTTTGTGTCCTGAAGCCTATGACACTCCAGCAAGTCTTTCTTAAGAATGATTGCTGGGAAGAGTAAGGTCAGTAGAGAGAGTGAAGATGCTGGTTTGACCCTCCAGGATCAATGAAAGAGTAAACATCACTACTGTACTTATTTCTCTGAGAAAGTAGGTTACAATCCATGGATTGATTTCTTACTACAAACAAACCAACAGTGGTGTGAGGAAATTTGGTAGCTGACATTATCTCTTGAACATGGGACTGGGGCTGTAGTATCAGAATTTTGTTGAGGTTTTGTGAATGTTTTTATGTTGTTGTGGTTGGATGATTTTGTAAGTAAAGATGTGAGGGACGGACTAGAGAAATATGGAAATCAAAGATTGTCACCTATAAATTACATTTTCGTCATATTTTTATCAAATTGACAAAAGATTCTTTATTTGCACGACTTAAACATGTGTGTGACTATTTTACTGCAATGCATAATAAAACTACATAAAGCAAGAATGTACCAAGACACACTGCTTTGGGCAGTCATAATTTAGGATTTGAATCATACAGAAAACAATCATTTTCTATCTTTCGTTCCTTTTCCTTCCTTTTTCATTTTAACAGCTTCAGAATTTTACTGATAAATTAACTTTTTAAGTTTTCTTTTTTAACCACAAGCCATTGTTTGGGTTAAGGTTAAAACAACATGCCGGCTGAAGTTATTATAACTTTTAACCCCAATTGTTGTTTTCAGTATTCTTACATTTCATATTTTCTGGTCAACCTTCTTACCAGCCCTTCAAGCTGAGAGACTAGTTAGGTACGCATCGTCGACCATAATATTTCTTCATTTGCTTGTCACTGTCATGTTTTTCCCCCACCCCCTATCTTGTGAATGTCTTTTTTATTATGTTGACCCTCATCTGCTGAATGTAATGATTATGGTAGCTTTATTGTTTTTTTAATCCTGCGGCTGACATCTTATTGTTTTCATTCCATTGTCGCCCATTTTGTTTCATACATTCTCAGTAATAGTTTACGTAGCAGTAGCCATTTATTTATATGCTATATCCGTTTGTAAAAAACTGAGCGTTATCAGTTTCCTGCTCACAATTTCATGCAACTGCTAGACTGTAGAGCAAAATAGTATAGGTCTTATTACACCGAGGAGCAACAAAAAAAGTAGATCTTGACTCCAAGAAGTAAAATAGGGTGTACCTGATTGAGTGAGGTAGATCTTAAATAGACTTAGGGAAAAATCTATTGATCTTGATAAAACTTAGAAAAAAATAGTGGGTAGATTTTTTATAAGACTTGGGAGCAAAATTATGCAGATCTTGATTAGACTTCGAAACAAAATTATTAGTTCCGGTGCAAATTATTGTAGATCTTGATTAGACAAAGGTGCAAAACAGAGTAGATCTTGATTAGGCAATTTCTGCTGGATAAACAATAATTGACCAAAGCCTGATTTATTTGGCACTAAGCAGGCTATATGCTAATAAGATGGATGTAAGGCAGTCTTGACACCGAGTGTCTCTTAACAGATATCTGAATGTTTCCAGTTTGAAGATTAACAAAAACAAATTACCATATGAAATTAATCAGGTAGGTTAACACTTGTCTGGCTTGACTTTGTTAAGTCCCATTAAGTACAAACTTAGTTTTTAGGTTGACAGATATAGGCAAAAGTGATAGTTGTATTGTGTACGACACTAATATAGCAGATCCTACCCTAATCAGACAGATGCCAGTTGGAGTGACTCTGTTAGCCTTAAATGCTTGAAAAGTTATTCGTTTGCCTGGTCATGAGCAATTCATACAAAGCAAATTAAGAGTTTAAGTAGAAATTATGCATAGACATATCTGTAGTGCAAATTTCACTTATCTAAAGAAGAATTTGTCACCTCAGGACTTTTTGTGTTTATATTTAATAAAGACTGTTTGCAGGCATCTCTCACCTCTAAAATTGTTTTGAATTGATGAGAAGTTAATTAAAATATGATTGTTAATTTAATATTTTCTAACTTTTTCTTGAAAAGTGTGTTATTTTATCCTTTAAGGGACGCTTGTGGCATGGTGGTAGAGTCGCCGATTTGTAACTCCTTTCACTGCTTAATCTCTCACTGCATGGGTTTGAGTCCCGTTCGGGTAAAAGAATTAAATGTGAGAAGGTCTTCCAGCTGACTTGCGGTGCGCCGGAGGTTCTACCCAGACATGTGACTTTGGGGTCTTCCTTCACCAAAAACACCCTGGCAATATTGAGCCATTATAATTCTTTGGCCAAGTAAAAAAAATAGAAAAAGATAATGGAAAAATAACTGTCTACTGTGCATACTGGTATATTAAAAATGTGAAGACACTCTCTGGTTGTGACCTGTCTATCTTTAAAAATTGAAAGCTGATATGAGGTCTTGTGACAGGGATCCCATTTCTTTTCTAGCACACCTTTTTGGTCAATCCTAATAGTAATGTGAGACCCAGCCCTAGCATAAACAGCAATATAATAGCATAGAGCCTTAGTAGAGTTGATAGTTAAACTACTGTCATTTCATACTTGAGTTGTTTTTTTGAAATATTTGTGGTATTTATGGTTCGATACTGAGGTTGCAGTTATACGGTAGGTTAGTCTCCACATGTATGCTTGCTGACACCGTTTTTGTTGATAAAGGGTTTTATATCAATGCCCAATAATTGTATTGGTGATGTGTAAACTTTGTGATTTTCAAGCTTATTTGAATCAGCATTTGATTTTTGTACAAAGTTGCTTTGTATGCAAAGTTATGTTCCTTTATATCTTGATACAAAAATAGACTTAATTTACTTTATTAAAACTGTGCATACCAGTACTATAGTTATTTAACTTTTTTTGCAGGTGGCAAAATCTAAAAAATCTTTTTAAAGAAAGCTATTGGTATTGTTTGTGAAAAGATAACTTCATTGAAAAGATAACATTTAACAATTTAACCTGATAAGGCTTGCATTCCATTGCTGATAAAAGTTAATTTTAACAATGCAGCTTTAGTATGTAAATGATGTGGATGTCCTGACTGGTTCAACATTTTAATCACATAGTGAATGAATGGTGAACCAATTGATTGTTGGTTTAATCTAGGCGGTGTGTTGTCAGCATACCACTTTGATCACATGATTTGGGGTAATTGATGATTACAGAGAATCAACCAATCAGTTAATAATGTATTAGTGACTTTACATTTATAACTAGCATTAGTGGCTGAGCTATAACATATTACAATCTTTTAAGTTTATCTCTCTTCCTTTTGGTTCCATTTCAGCCTGGGCAAACATTTTAATGTATGCATGTTGTCCACTTGGGATGTATTGAGTCTGTTGTTCTACCCACACATGTGTTGAGGAGTGGGTGCATTTCTCATAATAGGGTGCCTATAACTATAAGAGCAACTTACATGATTAGACAAAATAAATGAAAATACTGTTGTCATAAGGTAACATGTTTACAGATAGATAATCTTTATTTTTGAAATTCAGATTAGTTCCTATTAGCAAAGTATTTGTTTTAATTTAAAAAAAATGCAGTTTGTGTAATTTGTGAATTGATACGTTAATAGTTTATACACTCCGTAGTATGTGCATCTTAAAACAAGTGATTGTTTTACTTTTTTAATTACTTATCCGTTCATGTTTTTTTTCTCCATTTTAATGATGCTAATTTTAGCTTGTATAACTATTTTATGGTATAACATATCCTTTTCTTACTATCATATACGCTGACTTCCATCATCATATACAAGCTCTATCATCAGTACCCTATTTGTGAAGTGATTTACTCCTGTGA
>CM017568.1:16707292-16907292 GCA_007844125.1 Sinonovacula constricta
GCCACAAAGCATTATAAAATCTGAATATCTAACCGAATGTATTTGATTAAACATACAGTATAGCCTTAAAGCAAATGATAGGAAAATGTCTGGCAGAACATGTGATGTTTTGATAGTTGGGTAAGAAAAGGTAACCATTAACAGACTATTTCCTGTCTTTGTTATGTTTAAATGCTGTACATTCGATCTCATATACGAGTTATTGTTTTTCTGATCATTAAGTTTGTCTGCAGAAATTTTAAATTAAAGAGGTTTTAAATTAAAATACAAAAATAAAAAACACATTAGACTTTTTTCCAGACAACGACTGTTTTCGAAACGATATAAATACTGTAACAACGTTATTTGTTTTTACGAGATGAAATAAAACACTCAGGTGTTATTCGAAAGTTTTCTATGTTAATTTTGTTATCGTGTTTTAATTTCGTTTCAGACTCTGCTGAAATTTACTTGTCTTGGTGTGGAATTCTTTAAGAAGAAAATCGAGGTAAATTGAACAAGATATTTTAGCTGTAATTAAAGTTATTGTTTTGTGCCACATTGTTGACTAATTTGACATGAATGTTTGTGTAAATACCATTCAACACATCTTTTCACGTTTTGTTGACTTTAAAGTTAACTTCATCCTATATATCATACAATTAAAAGTGGTTATTAACATTGATTTATCGTTAAGGGAGGGTCACGCGTTTTACATATAAACAGAACCAAGCTTATTGAGGAGTTAATTTTATCGTCTTCGTCGTCGTCGTTGTTGTTGTTGTTGTGTGTGTGTTTGTGTGTGTTTGTGCGTGCGTGCGTGCGTGTGTGTGTGCGTTTTAAATCTAAATTGTCTGTAGTCGCATCTTAAGCATGCAAAAACAGCATATACTGAGGCTACATCTTTTCATAAATTTCTGGTGTTCGCTTTTTGAACTCTCGCCAGCTCTCTTCTTGCGATCTTTTAGGACGCTTAATTTAAATTGCATGTTTTCGTTATCATGCAACTGCAAAATTAGCGACCGTACCTAATAAAAGTACTACAATACAGATTTATCAAAATAGTAAGTGTGTATTTGAATATGTGTGTCTGTGTACGCGCACTCATACATGTGCTTGTGTGTGTGTGTGTGTGTGTGTGGAGGGGTGGGGAGAGGTGGATGCGTACGTGTGTGTGAGTGAGTGGGCGTGGGTGTTTATGTAAACTAATAACTGTATTCTTTTTTATTTCAGGTTTTTGACGCTTGCATCGTCATCATATCGTTCGCCCTTGACGTGATCTTTCTGGACAGTCGCTGGTACGACACCGGCAAGGACGCCACAACCATTCTGGTTTTGTTGTTGCCATGGAGAGTCGTCAGAATCGTCAACAGTAATAACCGTTGTCATAGCAACAGATAAAAACGAAATAATGCTTATGAATTAACCACAGCCTTAAGGGTTTGGTTATTTTCTCGAGTCACTGCACTTTTAGCAAACCACTAGCGAGACAGTGCTTTTTTTATTTCTTAGTTCAATAACCAATGAAAAATCCCTGACAGTTTTAAATGCGGTATCCGACAGTCAAATTTATTTAACAATAGCTGACCTCTGTTTGGCGTATTTGTGAATATTTGCTGTAGAAAATTCATACTTTGGACTAATTTTATTCCAACAGTATCTCAATTTTATGGCAGAAAAAATCTATAAATAAAAAAGACTGGGATTCCTTCTAAAGATAGACATTGACGGAAGGGCGAATGGAGTGAATGAACTAAAATATAAGTGGTTGCGTGGTTTTCTTAGTTTAAAAATAGTAACTGTGCAGCGTGGATCAGATAGTAAATACATTGTTATAATGCTGATTGTGGATAATGGATCACTTTCAGCACAAGTGTGGGACATCAATAGCATTTTTCGAGATCTACTCAAGTAACAATGATTTATTTGGTTTTCAATGAAAATACAGTTTAACTGTATCTAAAACATATCGGTATCTTAATGCAGTTCTGCGGGAAATAGGTTTATGTAAATGCTTTAAATAACACTACCTCCAATTGCACGTGAAAAAAGAATCGCACTGTGAATATTTGAATTCGATGGTTCCGGCGAAGATTACCGACCATATACAACGCGCTGAATGATAGTCCCCGCATCTTTATAAATCCCGCATCTTTGTAAATCACAAGGAATTAATTACAGCTTCCACTCCCAAACGTGTTTTAAAATAAACTTTTAGACAATTTGGGGCGCAGTTCAGTCAAATGTGTTTAGTGAAATCATGTTTACGGGTTACAATATTACTGAAGTGCCTGACCCAATGTGAATTACGACAACAAAATATCACCTTATAATATCCCCATGTAAGGGATGTCGAGCTTCTGTTAAAAATTTCGTTCTGACTTTAAACATAAATATTCCATATATTCAACGGGAATATCGAGCGAAAGCATTCGCTTATGTTGACAATCGTGCCGATCTTTTTAAAATTTTATATAAAAGATATATCGAGAAAGTTATTTATAGTAAGCAGAAAATATGTATCCTTTACAATCTGACGAGAGAGGTTGTTTACAAAGGGTTTGCAGTTTCTTTAGCCGTGCTTTTAGAAATACCTTTGGTTAGGGTAATTGTGCGAAAAATATTTTTGTTTACAAACACGTCATACTGCAGATTTAATGTTATGTTGTTTGTTTTGTTTAAGGTTTCGTTATGACCATAAACCACAAACATCGCCTAGAGATGATGTGGGTTAGAAAGGCCAGAAAGAAAACGGAAATGCGACTTCAGAAGCTGCAGAAGTTAACCATCGAAATAAGGGTATACAAAATTATACACTTTCCTTATTACATATTAGTTTGCTTTTGAAAAATAAATATCATATTGAACAGTTCCAAATTTAAGGATATCCGAGTCTAATAGTGATGTCTCTGAATCAGGAAATAGTTATTATTTCTAGCAAGTATATGCTATAACTCACTTATTGGCAAAGTTTAGGTCAAACTTACCGACTGATAATTTTTTTTATACATAACTGAAGTTTACTACCCTTGATCGCCAGATTGACCAAAAAAAGTCCGACCACCATGCCAGACAAAAAAATAGTATGTTTTCCTTAAAAAATAAAATGAATAAACAAAACATGTATCTGTGTGTTGGGTTCTAATCGTACATCACAAATAAATCAGCAAAATATTTCCCAGACATAGAATATGTAGTTTAGAACAAGATAAATGTTTCAGATCAGCTTTTGATAAGAGGAAAAATGCTAAAAAACATATGTATGTTTTTTACTTATTGTACACTGAATAATACTGGTGCAACAAACTTTAAGTACATATAAATTAACTAGGACACCTAATGAATTAAACAGTATAAAAAATAAGAACTTTTACCGCACTGTTAGTGAAAAAAATAAATTTGAAGTTCATCACCCCTCAATTTATTTTCGACTCAATGCTACTGGAAAAGGCCAATGAATTACAATTTTGTCATTAACAAGAATGAAATTAAAAAAATATACATATTTCTTTCTCAATCTGGTAGAGGGATACAGAAATAAATGTCAAAGTGAAAAAGTAGAAAGAAAAAAGTTGACCATTCGTGCCCATACCGGGATTCGAATCCACAACCCCCTGTTTTGAAGTATTTTAACCCTAACTTTGATGCTCTTCAATTGGAGGTGCAGCATTAGAGTCGGAAATCCTTAATTGAAAGTTGTAAATTGTTCCATAGTTTTCAAGAGTTAAACACAAACAATTTCTCTTTTTATATATGTGCAAACGTTCATTGGCTCTGCCATATTGGAAAACCCTTTAGTTTAACTTTTGAAAAAGGCAATTTACCGAAATAAATTGTTTTGTTACATTAATTATAGTCATAGTTAAATTATTAAGATATCTGTATTTTGTCGTGCATTTTCATTCAGTCTCATTTTAAAAATTGTTTCACATGTGACACATTTATATATATATTCATCGCTTTTGCATTTTTCAGTTAAATGGCAGCATTGATATTTTACTTTATGTTTTATAACTTATTTATAAAGCGCAAACCAAGATATACACACACATATATATATATATATATATTATATATATATATTATATATATAATATTATATTATTATATATATATATATCTATATATATTATATATATATTTATATATTATATTATATATATTATATTATATGTATCTCTATATATATATATATATCTTATATATCTTATATATATATATATATATATATATATATATACGACACCGGCAAGGACGCCACCACCATTCTGGTTCTGTTGTTACCAATATATATAAACAACAACATTTGAACAATTGTTTCAAATATAAATTAAAATAAATAAACAATGGTGTAAATACTTTATACATTTCAATCTGTTTAGCGGGCATTTGGACAACTGTTTTGAATATTTATTAAAATAAAGTAATCAATGGTTTACATACTTTATACTTTTCAATCTGTTTAGCGGGATGTTGACCTACTTATTGCGCTGGCCAGGTCAAAGGGCGCTAATGATGCTGAAATCACCGCGTGCATATGTAAGTAAATAAATTAAAAAGCCGTCTGAATATTTTGAAAATGATTATGTTTAACCATCAACAGAAAACCTTTCACCAGAAATGACCATTAAATGTTACAGACATCACAATGTATTTACGTGCTTCTTTAATCTTCAATTATAATTTAATTGTGAATTCCTATTGATTTATGTTAACTTAATGGAATTTGAATGAATATAAAAGCAGAAGCCAGGATCTTAAATTCAATTTGTGATTTCAAGAAACAGTTATACAGTTATTATGATATGATAATTCTAGGAAATATATAGATAAATGATCATAAATTTATTCAATTTGCAAAATTTTCGAACCAAATTTCTTATCAATTAAAATAATAAAAAGAACAATTTTATCTTGTACTTGAATAAACATACGTGAAAGATAATTATCATTATACTACTTACTTTTTCTAAACACCTGATGGTTACCAGAAACAAAGGAATTAAAACAAAACTGTTCATATTTTTGTGATTTTAAGAAAACAATCATGGTCGTTTTAAGGGAACTCACTCTGGATGTTTAAAATATTTGACGTACTGAATTAGTTATTGGCCTTTCCACCAATTAACATTACGCCGAAATTTGATTGACAGGACAAGACGCCTAGCGTTAGCTAATCAGCGCGCTCCATTTGGTCACGTGATTCTTTTGTTTTCGGTCGCCATTTTCCTTGGACAAGCTGAGTGCATTTCGTTGACCAAGAAACGGGGGAATAATTCTGATTTTAGTAACAAAAAAGCGAGAAGAAAATGGTTAAAAGATGTCAGTGGGGTCTCTGTGATTCAGATAGTCGATATCCGGAACGTTTGACAGGCGGCATCGTTTTATTCCATTTCCAAAGCCGAAACGTAACTTGGACAAATGTAAAAATGGATAAAATCGTGTAATCGTGAACACCACCAGTTGAATGTTAAAAAAGTCGACGGAAATTACAACTTGTATCGTCTCACGCATTCTCGTTTTAATATATATGTATATATTCCATCTTTGTTATGATCTACTGCAGTAACTTCTACTCAGATCAAAGAAATAGACCCCCTTTAACTTGAGTAACATCGGACGATTTCGTTGTGATATATGGTAACAAAAATAATAAACACATTATCAAAGGTTAACTGCATTTATAAACGGTGGATTTAATGTAATAATGAAAATTACTCGGATGTACACGAACAGTATGCGTCTGTAACGGAATCTAGGCCGATCGTCATGTGCACACTGTGTGGCTTCTCGCTCTTTCGTTGTGATCGGAAAACACTAGAATTAACGTCAATTTCTTCCTTCGATCTAAAAGTCAACCTGACTGAATGAATTCATTTGCGTATCGTCTGGCTTGAATTCTTTGCCGAAGTGACGATTTTCTTAGCATAAAATGCTCACCAAAGTTCGCTGGTAGATCAATGGGTCCTACTAGGATTAACATCCGATTAAAAATCTCTGGTGCAGAGTATACTTTAACATTACATTTTATAGCATTTCAAATCTGGTGTTAATTGCAATAATTATTGAAGTTTGCTCCACTTACCTTTCAACAAGGAAGATGCCGCATAGGTGCGAAATGTATTGCTTTAATTTTTAAACCTCCCGCTTATGTTATTATGGATATTCCACATTAGGTGTTAATTATATGTTTTGATCAAGACAAATAATAACCACTTCAATTTTCAACACATTCTTTTCAACTGCACCTGTGTTATTCAATTTTCTTACCGACAAAACATAGCAAACATTTATCGCTTTAATTGTGTTCATTTTCAAAGCAGTCATAATTATTTGACATATCTCGCTCACAAACGATAATGCATTGGTCATGCTTTGTAATTTATGTTTTAATGTTCATATCTTATATTTAATATTTCATACAAGTAACGCACACAATATTTAGTACATACAATAATATTTTCATTGGAGATGATGTGAATTGTATTGACACGTGTTTATTGTTATTTATGCCCCTGTCAACGAATTGTTGATATATATTATGTAATATATGAATACATATATACATTTAAATCGTTTTTTATGTCTTTGTGGTGTCTTTGTATGTCTTTGTGGTGTCTATGTTGTGTCTTTGCATGTCTCTGTGTGTCTTTGCACGTCGTATGCAGTGTTTCGTAGGACCGTTGACAATAGAGTATTGACCCGATCGACAATAAGATGTCCAAGGTTATCAGATAGTGGGTCACGTGACTCGGTGGGCGGAGCAATGGATGCCAGACATTTCGACCCCAAGACATTTCGACCCAAGACATTTCGACCCCAAAATCAGTTTAGCCAGGACAGTTCAACCCCTTATACATTTCGGACCCAAGACATTTCGACCCCAAGACATTTCGACCCCTAAGACATTTCGACCCCAGAGAAATTTAAGGCCATTGAGTGAGTAGTTCCTGCTAATGATAAGAATCTGGTGTTACATTGGTATCTTCATCAGTGGAAGAAAAATAAATACCAATTACATACGACGAAAACAAATTTAATTCGCTATAAAACGTCATGTATATATGTAAACACTGAAACTAAAATACAACATATAAATGTCAAACATATTTAATTTTACATGTAATTATGACACTGAATCAAATTACATTTATGTAAATCAGTAAAATTAGTAATAACAATTAAAGGATTCAATCAAATAAAATTATATAAGTTTTAACATTTCGGTTTTTCCGACTGAATATAACCAGCTCTAAATAAAATACCTAAAATTCTATTAACATTAGCATATTCGTAATATTTAACAATTCTCTATTTATTTAACAGTCCTCGGCAGTCACATCATGATCGTCATATCGGGTCCACAAGTCATCTAACTGTCCGTCCAGTTCTCTGTACACGGTACGTCTATGGCGGTTGAGGGAAGCTTCGGAAACAAGCTGGGTGTGAATTGTTACCAGCTTGGCCTATTAGTGCGTACGCAATAGCACAATTAAAAATTCACTATATTAAAATAACAAGTCAACTTTTGACTATTAAAATAACACTCCTTAAGATTTAGATGATACTGAGCTAATAACTGTACTTATGTTTATATAACCAAAATATGTAAATGAAACATTCATATTAGAACCAATCATCAATTTGTTTTCAGTCAAAACATTGTCAACAAATCAAACATTTGTATTTTAATCACGCATTTAACCAATCAGCGAATTACTCATGGTGACAAAATCACAGATTTAAGCTAATTTGCGGGATAATCCGTTTTAAGCAGACATCAGAGACGCCGATAATTAGTATTGTTAATTGCCGAAGTGATAAAGCTTAAAGATAATTCGCCTAATTACTTTATTTAGCGGGATTTACTTTTTAAAACCGACAACAAAGTCTCTGTTTCATAGAACATTATGTTAAATAAGTAATTATCACTTTGTAATTGGCATCATTAATTGACGAATGAATAGCGCAATGTAACAGGTCCTTGTTTCAAACAGTTTGCTTATTTTATCCACTATTACAATACAATCATGCATGCACATTAAAGGAAACAAAGGTTACGACGCTTATTTTTTAATTTATTGACCATTTTAAACTCATAACATACAAACTACAATAGAAGCGCACCAGCACATAAAAAGAAACAAATATTAAGACGCATGTTTTTCAATTACATGTATATATCCTAATATAAATTATTCTTCAATTCATGTTTTCACTATATTCAATTATTTTTGATTACATATATATATCTTAATATGAAAATATACTTCAACTATATGTAAACTTCTTGGGGTCGAAATGTCTCGACGATTTGGGGTCGAATTGTCCCAGGGTTGGGGTCGAAAGGTCTTGGGGTTGAAATGTCCCAGGAATTAACATGGGGTTGAAATGTCTTGGGGTCGAAATGTCTTGCTCCCGGAGCAATCTACCCGCGAGCGTAACTGCCACGTCATCTCTTATAAAGGCTTACACAAAACTGCACACAAATGAAGTAAACGTATTAATAGTATATTTATTACGGTTTTCAATTTATAATAATGTACCGTTTTAACCTTTTAATGTTTTACATGGAAGTTCTTTAATTTAATAATTTATTGTCGCCGCCATGCGCGTGCGTTTATATGTAATCGTTCCTGGAAAGGACTTATGGATGTCAACATGTTGTTCTAATAAACAAGTGAAGTGCGGCACTTTTATGCACTGAATTTCGGTTATAATTCAACTTTGGTAAATATCAGTATTAAGTAAGATTTTAGTTTAAAATGTTGCTACATCATTACCTGTCACTTGAAACTGTTAATGTTCCATATATGTATGCATGATTTGTTTGGTTTAAATTGTATTTGTTACGAGGATGTATTATGTACAAGTCAAATGGTACGCTCTATTTTTTTTTGTAATCTGACATTTTCCCATGCGCCCAAAAGCAATTTGTTACTGCATATAATTTTAAGACATGAACTTTTGACGGCATTTAAATATGTAATAACATCAAGGTTTTGCTGTTTCTTGGTCAGTTTGTTGTTAGGCAAAAATGTTGATTGTTGAGCAGGACCTCGACGGCGACCTTTGATGCTTGGCATCTGTGCTCTCTTGCCAATAACATTCAATAACAACTCCCTGCCCTAAAAGGTGATATCCGACAGTTTGCCCATATCTAATATATGTAACAATGTCTGACCTCTGTTTGGGGTATTTTTGCATAATTTCTGTAGAAATATATCATATTAGTTTTGACGATTTTCAACAGTATCACAATTTTGAGACAGTCAAACTCGTTAATCAACACTTAAAAAGGTTAATTCTTTTCAAATCTATAAATAAGAACGATTGAAATTTTTGTTAAAATTAATATCGACGAATGACGTAAATGAGCTCAAACATAAGTGGTCACGTGGTTGTCTAAGTTTAAAAATAGCTAACAGTGCAGCGTGGCTCAGACAGGACATACATGTTTGTCATGCCGATTGTGGCGTTATGGTTCACTTTTCAGACAGGTGTAGAACATCAATAAACAGCATATTGCATGATCTGTTCAGTTAACAATACTTTATTCAGATGTTTAATGAAAATAGTTTTTCCAAACTGTCGGATACCACGTTTAATATGTCTCGGTTGGATTCACCCAAATACGACACGCAGCACTTCAATGCCCGGCTTTCAGTTATCTGTCGTATTTATTTCTGCTACAAACATGTTTTTAACAAAATAATTTCTCAACAAGAGTCCGTTTTTCGTTTTATAAAGACGGAAAGGGCCGAGGACGCACGACACTTGCGGCTATCACTAGTTTCGCGCACCTTATGTTGATAAGCACACTTGGGAAAGATCCGAGAATTGCCGAACAGCTCCGGGATGATTTATACGGAGATATGATTAAGGAAGTCCTAGTTACGGACGAAGAAGATGACGAGGAGGTAGATGAGGGAGGAGAGGAAGAGGAGGAAGCGGACGGTATTGTTGATACAGATACGTCAGCAACAGAACTGGAAAGACAGGGGAGTTTAATCATTGAACGATAAATAGTACCTTCTTCTTTCCCTTAGTTACTTATTGGTGCCTCTTATTGAACGCATTTGTAAACGATAGAGTAGCTTGCAAAAACAGGAAATCGCAGCTGTTCTTTGTGACCGTTGTTTAGGAGAAAATAATTTATTATTCCGCTTTGAACATTTATCTTGCAACAATAATTGTAGCTTGCAATTATAAAAAAGTAGCTGGCATTTATAGGAATTCCCACTGTTTTGCCAAGTATTTTTAATAAAAGGAACCAAGTATACCGATGTTAGCAATGGTACAGTCGCCGACTTAGAAATCCTCTGACCGCTCAGCCTCTCAGCACGTGGGTTCAAGTCATGTACGGGTCGGGGCGAAGGACTTGATGTGGGAAGATCTTCCTGCTGACCTGCGGTGCGCCGGCGTTTCTACCTAGACATTTGTTTGGGGTCTTCCTCCACCAAAATAGCTCGACGTCGCTATAATGATCATAATTAGTCTCTGCGATATATTTCAAAAACAAACAGCAATAATAATAATAGCAATAAAAGTAGTAGTAGTAGTAATAGTAGTAGTAGTAGAAGTAGTAGTAGTAGTAGTAGTAGTAGTAGTAGTAGCAGTAGTAGTAGCAGTAGTAGTAATTATAATAATAATCAAGTTCGGAAATAACTTTCCAGTATATTTCTTTTTATCTTATTTTTAAATCAAACTTATCAGTTGCTTTGAAAGGTGATCGAACTTCATCTTTAGATTGTAATAAATACAGTAACCTAAATTGCAAGAGTTTTATAATACTTTAATATCGATTTATCTCTCAAAATGCGACAGACGACTTGTAACTGCGCCACTAATTAGCGACGCAATTATTAATTAAATTCAGTATTAATTAAATTCAGTTAATTGTTGTTGTTGCTTTTCAATTTCTCCAGAATATGTACGGAGCTGACCTGGAATGTGACCAAAACACCAGACGGGTATCAAATACATTCTCTCTCGCCAAACGCCATCGAAACTTACATCATCAACGTCAGAGTCGACACGGTGGCAGTCTGAGACACGTTAACGTCACTCGACGTGCCGTTACACCAAGACGTTGCCGTAGCCAAGACGCTGGCGTGTATTACATCAACGACGCCTTTGTCTCCCCAGAAGGCGGCGGAGAGAAGGATGCCGGAGGTCTTCCAATTATATTAGAAGATCGCGATTATGTGGTTTGTGATATTTGTTTATTTTGATTTTGTCAATTTTAAAACAATCTGTTAAACTTAAAGTAACTCATCTAGGCTGACCACATCCCGGGTAGAAACAGTATTCAGGTAGTATTTACCCGGTGCAAGGCTTAACATTAGGGACATGCCTTTAAGAACTAATGTTTCAGTACATGTTTTGTAGATCGGATGTCGCTATGCTACATGCGATTGTTTTGCTGATCGGGTGTCACTGTGACGTATTTACATGTTTTACAGATCGGATGTCGCTATGCTACATGCGATTGTTTTGCTGATCGTGTGTCACTGTGACGTATTTACATGTTGACAGATCGGATGTCGCTATGCTTCATGCGATTGTTTTGCTGATCGTGTGTCACTGTGACGTATTTACATGTTAACAGATCGGATGTCGCTATGCTACATGCGATTGTTTTGCTGATCGGGTGTCACTGTGATGTATTTACATGTTTTACAGATCGCATGTCGCTGTGCTACATGCGATTGTTTTGCTGATCGAATATCACTGTGATGTATTTACATGCTTTACAGATCGGATGTCGCTATGCTACATGCGATTGTTTTGCTGATCGAATATCACTGTGATGTATTTACATGTTTTGTAGATCGGATGTCGCTATGCTACATGCGATTGTTTTGCTGATCGTGTGTCACTGTGACGTATTTACATGTTTTACAGATCGGATGTCGCTATGCTACATGCGATTGTTTTGCTGATCGTGTATCACTGTGATGTATTTACATGTTGACAAATCGGATGTCGCTGTGCTACATGTACGTGTTCTGCAGTTCAAATATGCTTTACGCATTTGCTCAAAACTGTGTCAAAGCCGCTCAAAACCCCCACATTTTTTATAATTTGTCCATTGCAGGCATTCGAAGTTACCACTCAGGTAACGTACCTTTGAAAGTCGGTTTCAGTGATCGACTACGGCCAATTATAGAGCATTATCATTCCTCGGAACTATTTTCAGCATTAACTTGGCGTTTCTTCTGCAGTCTTGAGATGATAAAAGACTTGATGAACAGGATGCTATAGTTCAACAATGGTTTTATTTCCCGAGGAGGCACCATCAACATATTCGCGTGCAGTTAATCTATCTACGTATGCGTAAGCTTGTCTAGCTTACATTGTATATACTCAGTTGTTGATTCGACAAAGAACGCTTATCGAAATCATGGACATTGTCAGTTTTGACAAAATTGTGTATATGAATGAATTTGTATGTCTCCATCAAGACCAACACGAATCTTTTTTTATTTGACGCAAGAAAAACATTTTCGAAATAACGACTAGTGTGAACGCGAAGTACCTACGAAACATGTGTATCAAGACTTGTATAAATACTAATATATTCAAAATAAATTTGTCGTTATAATGTTTATAATGTCTAAACACTTGTCTATGAAATGTATTCTTTAATTGCCCACAAACATCATTTTTAACATCCATTATACAGTTTCAGTGACTGTCCACATATATATTGAGAACGCTATAACACTATTTACATCGAGTATTCGCCATTAAAAGAGTCGTGTATTCGACACTGAAAGGATCGTGTATTTGACAATGGAAGAGTTGTGTATTTGACACTGAAAGAGTCGTGTATTCGACAATGAAAGTGTCTTGTATACGACAATAAAAGAGTCGTGTATTTGACAATGAAAGTGTCTTGTATACGACAATGAATGAGCCGCGTATTCGGCAATGAAAGAATCGTGTATTCGACAATGGAGGAGTCGTTGCTTCTACAACAAAATCGTCGTGCATTCGACAATGAAATCGTCGTGTATTCGACAATGTAATCGTCGTGTATTCGACATTAAATGTAAAGCGTATTCGGCAATGAAGCCTTTACAGAAAGCTCGCAGTTCCAGCAAAGATAAGTCGGAATCGATGTACGGATGTGTAGAAATACGCTATTAAAATGATGTACAGGCAATCGTTTCAAAACTTTTTACCAGATTAAATAAATAACAACACAATGCTTGTAAAGTTTCATACAGGTCTATGCGAGCAATGACTTTAACTCGTTCAGACACATTTCTTTAAATAGAAATGGAAGGCTCATTTCTGAACTTTTACAGGTGGCATCCGACAGTTTGCCTGTATCACATACATGCAGCAATATCTAACCACTGCTTTGTGGATTTGGGACATGTATATTTTTACATAGTACAAATCGAGAAAATAAACTCTCTAAAAGTTCTTTAAAAATTCTTTCCAAATCTATAAATAAGCATGATAGTGATCTCTGCTAAAACAGATATTGATGTCAGAGCGGATTAACCGGATGACAATATAACGTGATCTAGAAAGTAAGTTGTCACGTGGTTTTTCTTACTTTGAAAATAGCTTCATGTGTCTCCGCATCTACGTCATCGGATGACGATATAAAGCGATCCCATAAGTGAGTTGTCACGTAGTTTTATTAGTTTAAAAATAGCCATCTCTGCAGCGTGGCTCAGATAGGAAATACCTGTTTGACAAGTGGGGATTTATGCTTCGCTGTTCACACAGAACTTGTGCATCAATCAACATCATTCTGTTTGTTTTTCAGGTAACAATGATTTTTTTTTGTTTTTTGTCTTTTTGGTTATTTTAGAAAAAAGAATTTGATCCAAACGGTCTGATACCACGTTTAAAACAGGGTAGTGACATCTAAATACATCCCTAGAAAAGATGAGGCTTATATAAAATATTATTACTCGCAAAGTACGAACAAACCATAACGTAATGTATATTTTTAGATACATCACACAAACAGATTATTGTCATTCTGGCCATGTTCAGTTTTGCTGGTGGAATATGTCACCAGATCATTTGTTTTGTGAAACCACCGACAACCTTTAATTAAAATGGTTTAATGGTAAGACCAAATTTAGAAAATAAAATACTTAAAAGAAAAAGTACTAATAAACATTATTCATAACATATCTATCATAACAGTAATATTATATTTTAAAATCTGATTTTAAAACGTCGATCTTTATGGACAATGCCATAATGGCGTAAAATGCAACACTTCGCCTTTATTCCTTTATAGTAAGACGATCTGGTTAAAATAGTCTTTCCTCACAACAAGAGTTATAATCTAGTGGTGAACAAACGTTGATGAATTGATACGTTTTTAAAAAAATACGTTTCTTCCCTTTCAACGCTTAACAATTATAGACATACTAACCAAGTATCATCATGTTGCAAGGCGTTTAAAAATAATCAATAAATACCATGAGAAATAACTCCTATTAAATGTTCGTAAGGTGACATCAAAGGTTATTCCCCTTTAAAACATGACCTCATCGTTTCAACAAAAACTATGCTTTTAGATATTTTTTGTTTATTGTACCCTTTTATCGATTTCTTATTGATTCAAATAAACATCTAATATGAAAAGTGAAACAATTTAAACTTTGTTTAACATAAATTAGATATTCTGCAGAGCGCTGGCATAATGCGGTTCAGTTTTAAATCAAACATCCTTTTGAAGACGTGTTTGAAATTCACCTTGATTCGTTCATATACAAAGTCTTTGTTTCGTTGTATGTAGCTGCAAAAATACGTTTTTTATAGTAATGTTGTTAGAATGATTTATGTATATATATATGAGATATTTTTATTGTTGTTTTCTTTTTAAATTTTGTTGTTAATGTTGTTATAGAGATTGTTAATGTTAAAATTAACATATCATGAAATAAACAAAAATCGTGTTTCAATTCTGTTATATGTGCCTCTTTTTTTTAATCTATTATCCATAAACCAGAAATTTACATTATGTTCCCAGGTGTATACGGTCTATGTGGAATATAACAGTATAAAGGTTTATGTTTATTGGGTTAATCGTCCTACCAACAGTATCTGGAGACGGTGTCCATTAGAAGCAGATATATTATACTGTGAACACCTGCCATGATACAACACCCAGTCGCATTATCCGGACTGCAGGCCAACCAGTCGTGGAACTACCCTTATATTTGCTTGAGCGTTAGCAAAGGAGCTATACCACTACCATTTTAACGAATTTGGTATGTCGCGGTCCGGGATCGAACCTGTGCCTCCCGTACCTAGAGCCGATGCTCTACCGATTGCGTTACCAGGTCCGGTTGTATGAGGGTTTAAGCTCGAAAAAAAACATGATAAGTTTGCATTTTACATTTATAGATACATACTGCTTGATTGTTTGCTTTTATATTTTTTCCAGTTATTATTATCAGATACTAATAAGTGACAAATTTGTTCAAAAGAAATGTAATTTGATTTATCGCTTGTCGCTGTGATGATAATTATACAAGTACTTCCTCCTTTTTTGTTGTCAGTGACTATTTTAAAGTACGTTTATGGAGCGATATAGGTTAACGATCCGGCTTAATTCAGGACTGATATGCAGACGAATAAAATCACTTCTGAAATATTAAGGTTTTACATTTGCAAAACAACTAACTTAATAAGGACATTAATGTAGTGACTAAATGTAAATGCTTATTTTTTGTTTATTTAATCATATATCTATTTATTAATTTTCGTTCTGTCAGCTCGCCAGCGCGCCGTTTACCCACCGGTATATTTATTTTTTACTGTAAATACAGCGCAATGAGCAATCTGTTCGTTAAAGCTACTTCCAGTCGTTTGTAGTGGAGGGTGGACATAAAACAATGTTTGGCGTTAAACAAAAGTCGTTCCATGGCTGACAGTGAAGGCACAAATCTGTATGATATATGCTTTATGTCTTACTTCTGTATTCTGGCTAATGATATATTTAAAGATACGTTAAACCTATCGAATAAATACATAGAACAAAATTATATATAAATATGACAATTATGTAAATTCCATCCCATCTAAAAATTTGAACCAGTTTTTGACGTAACTGCAAGCAGGCAAGATAATGAGCGTTTTTTTAGAAATACATTACAGTGACACAAGTATGTTCATTCTTGCGACGTCAAGCTATTTTGGTGGATGAAGACCCCATACAAATGACCGGAGAGAACCACCGGTGCACCACAGGTCAGATCAGGACTCGAACAAACGAGGTGAAAGGCGAGCAGACAGAGGATTTACTGAGACTCGCCCGCTAGGCCCGGGCGCTCCTACACATAATTTAAACGAGACACATGAGCATATAGTCATTACACATATAAAGATCACCACAAAAGTTACCTCCTTGGAACGCATAAGTGCACGTGCCCTACATGCATATTCAAACAATTATGTTAAATCGTTATTGATGGATTTAGAGGGGCATACTTTAAGATGTTACAGTATATTGACGATTCCATGACTTATTTGTTAAGACGAAGTAAACATAATTTAAAAAATAGCAAAAAAAAGAAACCCACATTAGGAGTATGTCACACGACAATTCAATACATTTAGCAAATGTGTGCAAAAGCATTATTGAACAGACGACACCGTCCAAACAGAACACTATTATTTTGATAACCACACAGGAGCAATCGGAACTCCTCGGATAATTCCGATCGCTTTGTTCGCCGGAAGTCGGAATAAGAATATGCCTAAAATGTAGTTCGCAGAAAACATAAACAATGGCATTGTTTGCCAGCTGTGCGTCTGCTTCACTGGGTAAATCCGAATTGGATGATTTAAATTTGAAGCCGCCACAAATTGAAGTTTTACAGGCATCAGATTGTAGTAAGCTGTCATCCGAGCTGCCATCTTTGTTTTAACGTCTGTCACAAAAGTAGTCCCATATGGGAAAATGGCCGAGGTGATCCGACTACCTACATACTTCCGAAAGATGATTCGTGAATCCACCTTTCCGCGAGTCTAAAAATATAATTTAAGCTCCGCCCCCTTGCCCACAAACAACCTAGTTTAAAGTGACAGATCTTACAGATTTTCTTACAGATCCGCGAAAATATTTTAATTTGATATCTCCCAAATGCAAAGAGCTTGTGATAAAGATGTTTAGATGAAGATTAAAACAGTTTCACCCAATGATGCATTCATGCCACAAAATTATGAAAGTTGTTGCTGGCTACAGCGAGATTTTAACTTTCGATGCAGAAATGTACAAGCCTCATCCAATCAACTAAATTAAGATGCAAACAGAGAAGCGATTACAGCAAATTACGATTCCTTGCAAACCACAAACAACAAACAACTCTGTTGGTATTAAATTGAACCAAAGGCTCAAACAGATTTAAACTGATTGCTTGTCAAAATCAATGTTTGTGGGACAATGTGTAAGTGAGAATCAGCATAACGCAGGTAAAGTGTCAATCATCGCGATGTGATTGGCTAATTCCAATATATTTTTTAGATCTCGCGGAAATGTGAATTATCCGAGGTGTTCCGATTGACACAGGAGGTACACCTCCTCACATCGGTTTCTCTTGCACTGTATAGTAACTAATGCTGTCTTGAAAAGCACGCGATCATAGTGGAGATCATGCTTGTGTACATTGATATCGGTGTAAATGTAAAAAAATAATCCATACAGTTTCAGTGTGACAAAAAAAAAGAGAACATTCTTATAAAAGGACACATTTATTTGACTACATGTATACCGTTAGAGACCGGCCGCAATAGCTCAGATGGTAGAGCGTCGGCTTGCGGATCGGGAGGTCGTGGGTTCGAACCCCGGCCGGGTCATACCAAAGACATTAAAGTTGGTAGTAGTGGCTTCCCTCCTAACGCTCGGGGCTACGGGGACAGCATTACGCCTGACTCGTCGGTGTCAGCATAATGGACCGGCCGGGTTCAGTCCCTGGGCACCTCATAAGTGCCCCTGTGCTGTAATGATAGAAATGTCGCTGCGCAGTATCGGCAAAAATGCCGGCTAATCCCAATCCCAATCCCATACCGTTAGAATAAAACAACATGTACATGTATAAAGGTATTCTATTTTTTTGAGAAAAAAACACACTATCAAAACAATCGTGTTCTAAACTCGTTCGTAAGGCCTATTGACGGATTTCCCTGCATGTTTACGTTATGATAGTCATGATTTTTAAAACAAAGAAAACCCACACCAGATGTCTGTAAAGAGCCATTTAGTTTTGGTTCTTATTTGGTTTTCTACGCAGTATTAATACTGAACCCGATACTACAAAGGGGATACAGGGCGAAAAGAACGTCTATTTAAAAGTTTAACCATTACAGTCTGCCTTAAAAACTATTTTTTGTTTCATTTGTTTTGTGGGCCCGTTGAAGCTATACTTACAGTGAAGAGTAAGGAAAAATAAAACTATATAAATTCTGAAACTAGTCGTTACAAAACAGTGCACATATCTACAGTGTTCATATTCAAATAATGAAATGAACACAGTTAATCCTAAATGTAAACGGTTGAAAATTTATAGTTTTAAATCTACTTATAAAACCTGTTCATAAATACATCGGGTATATGTGACACTCTTTTTCTGTGTCATATGCGAAAAAAGGAAAGACTAACAAGCAGAGTAAGAATGCAATTGATATTGTCAAAGGTTCCAAGAAAGTAGGATCTATTTTTGTTAATTGAAATCCTCAAACAGCACGATATCTCTTTTAATAGAATAGCAGATAGGTATATACAAAGATAAGGAGAGAGCGTCAGCTCCAACAGCACCGGACCTGGTAGCGCAATCGGTAGAGCGTCAGCTCCAGGTACACGTTCTGGGGGCCCCGGGTTTAGTCCAGGACTGTGACAGACCAATTTTGTTAAAGTTGTAGTGGTGTAGTTCCAAGCAAATATAAGAGTAGTTCCACGACTGGTTAGACTGGTGCCAGGATAATGTGAGTGTGGTATCATGTCAGATGTTCATCGCATGCTATATACAGTGGAGGCAGCTGTATGTCGGCTTCAAGTGGTCACCAGCTCCGGATAACTGAAATACTATAGGTGGGACGATAAACTCAATAAACAAATAAAAAAACAATAAAATGCCTCAGCTGGATATGTATTTAGCGAAGCTATATAACACGTCTGGACGGATTTACCGGGTGCAAACTTACTGTTTTACTGTGTACGATAATTTACGTAAATGAACTTATTATTGGATCATTACGTTCTACTTTACAAAATATTTGACAAATTACTAAACAATAGTCTATGTATATTTGGCATAATAACATATATCAAATGTTAAAAGAGTGCGCAGTATATTCTTATTATCAAAATAATGAGTGCAATGAACATCAAAACTATACATTTCCTCAGAGTAATTAAAAAGGACAAGTTAGCCTTTTGTTCATGTAAGTTAAAATTGTAAGTGCCTAGAAGCTTTAAATCGACATTCGTACATCCATCAATATGTCGGATGGATGATAAATTTTTAATAAATAAGTTTCATAAAATATAAGTACAATTCAAAATAAATGATTTTAATGGTTTTATATCCAGTTCATATGCATAAAATTAAAATAATATATATATTATAAATGTTACAGTGACGATCGTGTGAACAGACATGTGACATTATAATGAATGTACGTATAGTTTGTGCACATTAAATATAATGTACACATTTAGCAGCCTTAAATTTGCGACAACAATATAGGATATCGGTAAATACGCGGCTGTTATGAAATGGAAAAATCGTATATTTAGTGTCTAGGCGACTAAGACGTTTAAACAACAACAACAATATACGACTGTTCATAAAACGCACCCCTGGTCTTCCAAAATCGCGTCTGTGCATTTTGGTGCAGGATTATATTTTGTTGTAAGATTTCCATTTCTGTAAATGCTAGAGAAGTCAAGAAATCACGTGGGTTCAAAAATGCCAGGTCATAAGCATTTTGCTCAAAATTTTAAAATTTTAAAAATTCTATAAATCCCCTTTAATCAATCGATATAAAGTTTATATTTAGCACTCAATACTTGATTAAACGCCAATTAAAAACATCGCATATCGTGTTCTTTCGAATAGAATACATTTTGCTGATAAAAGAATATAGTTCAGTTAATAACATATTTATTTATTTTATTATGTCTTGGCCATAAAAAGATATTATATAATTGTAATTCTGAACATGCTATCAACATTTTGCACTATTACCTACGGATGGTTTGAGAAAAAGTACAAAGCCCATGTCTTCTAAGAGAACAATAATTTTTGTTTCTTCATGTTTCTTGCAGTAATTTTGTCGTATTTATTTTTAACAAAAATAACAGAACTAGCTAGGTTTGTGTTTATGGTTTTCGATTCAAATCAAATATTCATTCGCGTAAACGTTTAAACATAATTGACTGGTCATAGATATCATGCACATTGTATACTTCATGTACTAACAGATGATCGTATTATCTTTAATATTGCGAACAAAACTTTTGCACTTTAGGATATAGTTTCTGTTTTCTTGATACATTTGCTCGTAAGGGCGTTGGCCTAAAGGCAGTCAGACCCATATTGCCTTTCTTACCATTAGTCTGGTGACAACATCGGCTTTATCTGCTGCAAATGCTAAAATAGAGGCTGAGGGTTCTTCCGGTCGTGATGAGCGAAGGTATGTCTCCATAAAAATGATCCCACATATCTTTATATAATAAGGATATTGGTTATTACCGCACAAGTATGCATCGCATTTGAATCCAAGTTATTGGCTTATTTGCATCTCCCAAACACGCACTACAGTTAACTCCAATATTTTTTCATCTCCATATTATCTTTATTGCCATTTTCTCTTCCCTCAGACTAACAAGATAATGTCGGTGCCTTTTATAACAGTTTCAATAGCGAATTCGGCATTGTTTGACTATATATTATGACATGTCAAACCGTCGTGTTCACACATGCACGCCCGCACGCAGCGCTCACGCACGCGCTCACTCGCGGACACACACACATACAAACAGATGTGTTTGTGCGTGCATGCGTGCGTATATGCGTGCGTGTGTGTGCGTATGTGTATATGTGTGTGCATGTGTGCCATATATATGTATATATATTTCTTTTTTCAGTAGTCATAGGTAAATTGTAAACAATCTCGATGAAAACATCAAATACTCGCGGCTACAACTTTTGTAGTCAAAGAAGACACGTCCAAAAGGCTTATTCCAGCGTATTCCAAGTCAAACCTTTTTATAATCTTGTGTGTGTCCAAAAACTGTTAAGTTGAAAAAGTTAAAATTCTAACTTAAATTCCGATTCAATGTTTATAATTATTTCTTATTTCTCTACTCTCGACTTTCGAAATTTACCCTTTTTTCAACCATATTACAATGTAGACAATGGGTTTCACTTTATAAAAAAAAACTTGAACTTCGTTGTAGTTGCTGTTGAAATGTCTGATGACATATTCTTTATTTAAGTACGTTTTGTGTTAAATAAAGCGAGATGCTAATCTTTGCATCTGTCATAAACAGGACGAATTGTTTTACATAAAACAACACTTATATGTATGTATTATTCCTTTATAATTGTGGAATTACCGAATCAGGAAGAAAGACAACCAACAAAAACATTTAAATAACCATCATGAAATTTCAGCTATACATTATTCAGCACAAAAGTAAGCACCATTTTATATATATACAGATGTAAATTATTCAACAATACAATTATTTACATATGACAGAGGCTACATGCAAAGAACACACTAGCCTTTAAAGTAGGTATAGGAGATTTATTCATTTAGTCCTCAATCACACCATTCGCCCGTCGCCAAGAACCACTTTGAACAATGGTTGATGAATTATACAAAATGGGTTATGAAACATATGTTTTTGCCAGCGGCAGGTGTTAATTGGTAATGATTCCTTGTAAGCACAGTTTGGTGTACATAAAACGGTCATTCGTGACTTATTCTTGTAATGCTGTTCGTTGTTGTACCTCCTTCTACGCTAACTACGGAATCCCGCCGAAAATACACACAACGGATTGCACGATCTATATCATTTAACCAGACTTCGTTTGTTGAATTGTTCAATTCTGAAAAAATACGAAAGACAGTATTCTAATAATTCTTTTAATGACGTAGGAAGAAAAAATCAACCTACATACATGAATAAAACTGCGATCAATATTTTTTTTTGTCAACTTATTATCAATATATACAAATATAACATATATGCCTTATTGATATTAAAGAAAATCATGATTCTTAAAATCTTAAATCGTAAATCTTAAAGCGGTAAAAATATTATTGTCATTTAAGAAACAATGTTATCTTCGCTTTTCTTGGTTATTTTTTTTTCTTGAACCTTATAGCAAACGGTATAAACTTATTGTGGCAATTTTAATGTTAACAATTCCATACTTAAGAACATTAATTCCAGGATATATTGTTATGAAATGTAACATGAATAATGTTTGCAATATTAAGCATACTTAGTAATGGGTTGTTTAATGTTGACCAAGATAATTTAAGATGGAAACCAGGGAGAAAACAGATAAGATATACACATTGCCCAAATATATTTTACGCGTTCCTATGTACATTTTTATCATTTAACCAAAACCTCAATTATAGTTGAATGTTTGAAACAATGTGCCAAGTTTGCGAACAATATTTATTATCGTCTTTACTGACAAATACAAATATAGTTGCTTTATATATATAACGATAAAACTGTTCGATCTTGCAAAATGCTTTGATTATTGCAAAATATGATACATTGTGAGCTGCAAAAAGATTTAATAATGTTTACATTATTTATCTGAGAAATATTAATTACCAATCTGAATGACTTATTACTGAGGATTGATATATGGCTCATGGTTTTTATTTTTTATTGTTGTAATTGTGATTGAACAGTGACTTGATTAGAATGATTGCAAATATGCTTGAACTTTTGTAAGTATGTCTTGGTTGAGAAAAGATTGTGAATATTTAATTTCAGAAAAAATAGTGACAATGTCTTGATTGGTGAATATAAACTACAAGATCAAAATCAAATAAAATATTTTACCGAAACGATGAACGCTTTTGACATATTCAAAGCCTTGTCCATGTATGTCAACTTCTCCGGGAGTCTGTTGGTTTCTATTTGCACGCATTTTGTCCTCCCTAAAAGTAACGACATAATTTTGTCTTTATCCTCTGGAAGGGGTCGGCATTTTAAACCCCGGCCACATCGCCCGTTGACAAGACCGCAGTATTCTCCTTCCAGTCGCGCACATGCCAAGCAGCAAGAACATACCCCTGGTTCGAACACCAGTTCACAACTGCGCGGCAATATCGGGCAAAGTTTATTGGAGCAACTTTCGCAGTTTGAGACTTGTCGAACGGTCAAGCCAACAGAGTAACCGTACAGTTTGTGAATCATATAGCACAAGCAGATGCTAATGAGTGAAAGTTTCAAACACACCATAGTTTTGCAGCACGACTTGATGATAGCACCGAAGGAGTCAAGCAGGACAACTGCGATGACAAGGAATGCCAAAGAATGAATGTCAGAGTATTGAAATTGTCTCCATTTATAAACCTTGTAGCAGGGCGGCTTCCGATATTGGCTATTATGAATAATTAGATAGTCTATTTGGAGTATCTACCTTTAGAATTTACTGTGTCATATCAGACATTATGCGGCATGCGGCCATGTTGCGTGATTTGCTTGTATTTTACTGATCATTTTTAAATATACTGGATGCATTTAGGAAATTTAGTTTTCATGTGATTTAACCTTCGAAGCAGACACGTTTCTCTTTAGTAATATTATACGTTAACTATCATCTATTTAGCGGTAATGATTTATAGACTGTATAATATGCTAGTAACAGCTTGTATTTTTTAATTGTTTACTCACCAACGTTTTAATAGACAACGAGCATTATAAAACACATGCATATAACCAAATATAAGCAAGTAACAAAAACCTCTCACATTTAATAAAATATATTCATCTTTTTTTTAAAAAAAAAGGTCAAATAGCATGTTTGTTTATTTTATACAAAGAAGATAGTATCAATATATTACTCTGATGACTTTATGAAATCGAAACATATTCAATCAATTGAGCAAACGTTTTCGCAAACAGAAACATGATAAGAAAATCCCTTTTGACGAGTATGGAGAAAATTTGTATCAGTAAAGTCAAAATATACCAAAGCCATATATAACTTCATTTAATTATATATCCACAATAACGTTTCGAACGTCTTCAATGTTTAATTATATCTCCGTTTAACTTTTTCACAAACAATTACAAATGGAGTTAAATTATGGATCATAGTTACAGAAATCGTATAAAGTGAAC
The DNA here is from genome assembly GCA_007844125.1 of Sinonovacula constricta. Classification (NCBI taxonomy): domain Eukaryota; kingdom Metazoa; phylum Mollusca; class Bivalvia; order Cardiida; family Solecurtidae; genus Sinonovacula; species Sinonovacula constricta. The sequence goes on from CM017568.1 coordinate 16,731,645, forward strand.
AATAAAAGAAATAATAACGCATGCAAATTTTTTTGACAGTTTTAATTAAGCATCACCATAAAATATAACAGTTTTAACCTTTAAAACTTTGTATTAAAATAATAACATTTTTAAGCGTGTTATGTATTATGTTTAAATTGCCCTTACCTATATTTCAGCGGATTGTGGGAAGACTACGCTCGATCTTATGTCAGGTATGACGTTATTTTGAGAAAAAAAATAATTGCGTATTTAAAGAATAGATTGTGAATTTTAAATAAATAATTTATAATTGAAATAATGATGGCATTTTATATAAAATATATACACATAAATAAATAAAATAAAGTAGTTTACAATAATGATTAATATAGTTTATTTGTGTCCTTTGGAGTCTGAATCATACAAAGTATATTTAACTTGTTAAAATGTCATCTTAAAATAGGAATTCATTACTTATCCCACACATGCTGCAGCTGCTTTCATTTTGCTACGATGAAGTACATCATATAATATTACTATTTAAAGGTATCGTTGAGATTAAACAATGATCGATGATAAACATGTTGTTTTTTCTGTCGATTTAACTGTAGCGTTGAAATTTTCTGTTTACAGGCAAATAACTGTACAATTTTATTTCCAATTTATTTGCTTGAATGTGGTCTAAACAGGGACGAAAACATAAGTTATGTTTAACGCGATAAATAATGTTAATAAATTGTATGACACTGTAAACTTTAGCGCGAGGCATAAGTTTTCCCTAACAGGTATTTGCAATATTTTGAAACGTATTCTTATGCCAAAAATATTAATTAACATAGAATGTGTAATTTTCTTGAATGGTGAAAAAAGAGGGTTTTTTTTTTTTTTTTTTTTTTTTGTTTTTTTTGTGTGTTTTTTTTTTTTTGCAATAGTGCACATATTTACTCCTGTACTAGAGAATGTGTATATCCAATTAGGAGGCCTTTGATGTGTTGCTACATTTAAGATGATTAGAAAAATGATTTTGACAAAGCATTTTTGTAAACACATCAGGCTTGCACAATTCTGTAGTATATCTGGTTTCTGGTTACGGAAAATGTAAAATGATTATGCGAATTTATTTTTTATATGTGCTTTACTATTATTGTTAAAATGTTAATCATATTTCAGCAGTTTTATGAAACCTAAATAGTATTCATTTTCCTAGATTAAACTGTTTTTAATAAGCAAGTTACCGGTAGATAGTAGTGACAGTTATAATATCTGACCCATCTGTTTTGTTGTTTGTGAAACATATTGCAGCGACCATTTAGGATCATTATAACAATGTCCAGCTTTTTGTTTTGGATGAGGAAGACCCCAGATACATGTTTGGGTAAAACCAGTGGCGCATCGCAAGACAGAAGACAGACGTTCTAATATTAAGTCCTTCACGGTGAGAGGCTAAGCAGTCAGAGGAGTAACATATCGGCGACTCTACCACGTCGCCACAGTCGCCCCAACTTGACCCATCTATAGGTAAGTACCTTTGCTCTGCAGTTATATAGGAATATTGCAAGGCAAATCCTTATGGTTTAAAATAACATTATTTTGTGTCTCCCTTTTGTTTGACTAATCGAAGACATCGTCATACTATTTATTTTACAGAACATACTATAATTATTGCATAATAGTACAGCAGACCTCACATTCTAATTCCACGACCATTTAAATGCGCTAAATTACTTCATATGACAACTGACATGATAACAAGTAAAATAAATATATTAAGATTGTTTAGAATCCAATCTTATAAACCACTAACACAAAATACATTTTCTCTTTTTTGATAAAAAATTATGTATAATTAAATCTTATCAAATACTGTTACTATATAATATAAATAATCGTTAATGCAAAATGGATAAAAATATATTTCGTTTGAATTAAATCACTCTATATAACAATTAAATAGCTATTATGTTTAAATATAATTTTTGAAGATTTTAGCTGTTTCTAATCAGTTATATTATAATTTATATGTTCTGCATCTTATCGAAACAATACGAATTTAGCACAAATAACTTTTTGTAAATAATAACAGACATTGAAAACATTAAAGCTTCGTTGAGTCCAACAACATCGCTAATATTTGAACTGCTAATAAATACTTGTGAAATATGTCGATGTTACTCTTTCTTGTCTTTCAAAAAATAGATCTTTATTATTACCGGTACAGTGTATGTTTTCTGTAGTCGTATAAGTTCCGTAAAATACATAAACGTATTTGATACAGTTTAAAAATGCATTAATTTGAGTAATTTGAGCCGCTCTGGAGTGCGGTATGTCTTATGGGATGCATGTTTTTATGAGGAATATATAGCTGGCAAAAAAGAAATCGCAGCTGTTCTGTGAGACCTTTTTTCAGAGAAAAGATCTAAGTATTCCGTTTTTAACATTGTAGCTTGCAGCAATAATGTGTAGCTTGCATTTTTTTAAAAACTAGCTGGCATTTATAGGAATTCGCAGTTGTTTGGCGAAGGGTTGTTTAACAAAAAAAACCGAGTGCACCGATGTTAGCAATGCAGATGGAAAAAAACAGATGTAGCAGAGTACAAGGAAAACATGCAAAGTAGCAAATACTATATATATTTTGTAATATAATGTATTGGATCATTTCAGGACATAACAGTATTTTGAACAATCGCTATGAACACACCCAAAAAGAAGAGGCTTTAGTTTTACAATATCAATGACCTATAAAATTAACATTCAATAAAATTATATACCGAGGGCTAGGATTCATAATCGTTTATAAACTGGGCGACTTTTAAAATTTTCTTGTTACTGCACGTGTCTCGAATAATTATGGGCTCGATATATTAAGGTTAATTAATCTTCTACACTTGAACGAATATTAATAATTACTTGCTTTTATGTTTTGCTACAAATTACGATAGTCAGAAGAACAATTTGGCACCGTCTTATTATAAGCTCTGTGTTACAATTTTATATAATATAAAAACAACATGATCGTGAAAAAAACATTAAGGGAAAAGAGCAACCTTTCTTCTGTCTATACAATGTATTATTTCGGTGTATGTTTGTCTCATATATTTAACAGGAATGCTTGTAGTTTCTCCAATTACTAGGTAAAATTGTATTATATGTTCGAAGGATCTCGGGACTTTGTCATTTTTTGCATTGAATAACCCAAATGGTTTTACTTGGAACTTTTTTTGATAAAATATTTCTCGTCATATGCCTTTTTTCAGTGGTATATATTGTTGAAAAAAAGTGTTTATTCTAAAACTCGTGACGGAAATACGAAAACATTAAGATTGTTGCGTGTTACTGCAACATGAAACATGCCTATCTTTCAACTGCTGTCATAGTCAATAAATAGCATCATGTTATGAAGTTCGTGCGAGAGGAGATTCAATCTGTTAACAGGTTACTTAAATTCTGGTTAAAGGGCAAAGACCTTTGCTACAAAATGAAGTCTGTTTTTTGCAAAATAAATCAGCGGCGGCAATGAGGTTCTTTGTTGATAAATATTACAAAATTCTTATAAAATCAGCAAAAAAGAAAGTGGATCCTGTTTTGTTAAGATCTAATGCGACCAGACAAAAGACGCATAGAAAGGAGTCTGCTAATAATGTCTTCGCCTAATAAATATCTATGTAACCTTATTTTAAAAACGCAATTGAATTTATTAATTATCCGAAAGTAAGAATAATGTTTTAATGTTTTAATGTTTTATCTTTTTGACGCAAACAATTTTTTTTCAAATGTATAAAAGTAACACAAAATATGAGAAATATTCGTCTTTTAACATGTATCTTATTGACAATATATATATATATATATATATATATATATATATATATATATCTATATATATATATATATATATATATATTATATATATATATATATATATATATATATATATATATATATTATATATATATATATATGCTATTGTCACAAATGATTTAAATGATTTTAAGAATATATATATATATATATATATAGTATCTATATATATATATATATATATATATATATATATATATATATATATATATATATATATATATATATATATATATATATATAATATATATATATATATATATATATATATATATTCTTAAATCATTTAAATCATTTGTGACAATAGCATATTTCGATGCCTAAGGCATGTATATATCAAACTGGAATCGGTATATGCATTCAATTAGAAATCATTAAATAGACTTGTCCACTCCAATTTGTCTAACAACATTTGGCAGCAATTTTGTTTTTATATTAAGACGAACGGTAATGGAGGACGTTTATACATTGTAAAAACTACCGCTTTCGTTTTCTGACATCTCAGAGCAGAACGGCATTTAACAACTGTGAAACAAATACTCATGCTTTCAGAGAAAAAATAAGGTGAGATAACGGGGTATAAATAGTTAAAAGTTAAATAGAGGATCTGATATGAGTGTTCAGATACTGAAAATGTTAAAAGAGTTTGATGATATGTAACGAAACGAGGCTCTGTCGAGTGTCGAATCATTTTAGACAACGAGTTTAATATTTTCACTATCTAATGAACACAAGTATTAGATTCTATCTATTACATGACTAAAACATCAGCTGTTTTTTGTTTACAATGCATCATCTTTTTATAGATTAAACAGTCGGCCTGAACATGTGTAATTCTGTTTTGGAGAATCCGCTCAAAATAGTTCCACTCTATACTCGACCATTTTCCATAAAAAGGGAACAGATTCGTCCATAGCATGACTAAAATGTTATTTATTATTAATTGTTTAACAAAATGCATAAGACGGTGACAACAAAGTTATCAGGAAATGGCATATACTAAATGAATTCACACTAGATAACTAACCAGTGTGTTACCAAAAATAACGCACGAGTGTTACCTCAAGCTCGCGCGGTAGGTTATGTGATAAAATAGCTTCTAGATAACCTTACTAGTGATCTTTCTTAGCATTCAACATATGTATGTATATTTTTAGAGGTTAAGAGTAATGTAGGTTACTAATTTTATAAGAGGGCCAAACATACTTGTGTTATGTATTTTATACAATTTGAAAGTCCATGAAAGCAAGAATAACGCCATTGTGAAGCATCATAATGGCAAACGCAAAGATGAAAACAAAATTAATTTTAATTAACACATATTTTTGTTAATACCTCTCCTGGAGGGAAAATGTGTGTGGCCATTAGGTTCTATATAGTTTACTTTTAAATAAGTGTGTGTTACAAGAGCTTCCAGCTACCCCCGTTCTTCTCTAAATGTTCTTAATGAGTTTCATTTCTAAATCAAGATGCTTATGTATTTCTATTAAATCATTACAACATAATGGTTTCTCTGAAAAGGCAATCCCATGCAGAGAAGGAAATAATTTAACAATTCTATCAAATAACTTAAATTCTTTAAATAAGTTATGACAATAGCATATTTCGATGCCAAAGGCGCGCGCGCGCACACACACACACACACACACACACACACACACACGCGCGCGCGCGCGCGCGCGCGCACACACACACACACACAGGCACACACATATATAAAAAACATAATTACATGGATATCAATTGTTTTCTGTTGTTACTGTCTGTTGTTGTTGTTTTTTGGTTTTGTTGTTTTTTCTGTGTGTGTTTTTTTTTTCTTTCTTTATTGCAGTTTTAAAAAATATCAATATTTATCATAGATGATCTTTGAATAAACAAAAGTAATTAACAACAGTGACATATTAATATATACAATTATTTTAATATAAATTTTTAAATTTTATTACTCGTTTTCCATATCTAATAATAAGTACAACGTGAAAGCACAAGGGTTATCCGATGTCCTCTTTATTTGTTTTAACCTTTCTGCTGTTAAAGAGCTTTTAAAAACATCTACCGTATTTTTATTTTACTTTTACTTTCATTTGTCAACATTTGTATTTAAGGATAACCAAAGAGTATTATACCATGATGATATTGTACAACAAGTAATGCTACGATGATAAATAGTAATACGAGCAGATTTTGAAATATAATTTTACTTCAAATAAAGGAATTTATTTGGAACAAAAGAAAATTGAAATTTTTAATTTAATTACGCAGTAATAATAGAAACTGGTTTGGTTTTCTTTCTTGAATAGTGTTTTGCTCAATAACAGTGATTTCTTTTTTAAAACTTTGCATATTTTCATACGGCAGTTTACGAATTTGCGATTTTGAATAATTAAGCAAATAACTGTACCAAATACAAGTTCTTAATCGTTGTTATTTTCGTTACTTCTTTAATCCAAAGAGCATTCTTACCAACAAAGTTTATAAAGCATAAACATGTCCCACATATGATTATGAAATACTGTACAGTTTCCATAAGCTTGTATAGTTTTAGGTTACTGTTTTCTATTTTGCGGGGACTTAACTTAATCATTGTTCTGTGTGGCTTTTTCAGTGGATCTAGGTTAAAATTTTGGTAGACAGTTCAAGAAATGCATATCAAATGATCGCGACTACTGCAAAAATTCGATTGTCTATATTGTAGAATGTATGTTGTAAATATCATTTCCATTTTCACTAGAAGTTTCAAATTTTCGGGTAGAAAACAGTGCAATTTGGTTGGTGATCATATAAAACATAGCATTATGACCATTTTTCAGGAATATAAAAATAATAATAATAATAATAAATTATATTATTATTATTATTATTATTATATATTATTATTATTATTATGATTATTATTATTATATTATTATTAGTTGAATATTATTATTATTATTATTAGTTAGTATTTTATTATTTTATTAGTTATCATCATCCTTTTTATAATTTAAAAATAATAATAATATTATTTATTACTATTTTTATTATTATTATTATTAATTATAAATAATATTATTTAATAATAATAATAACATAATAATAATAATGAATAAATAAATAAATAAAAACAGATGTTGGACTGAAAACGCCTCATTTGGCTTTCTTATAACTAAATAATGCAGCTTGTTATCCGAACTTTCATAAATATTCAATTGACCCCGCCTATTAATATGTGAAGGTCTCTGTTTTTGTCTTCCGTCTTCTTGTTCCTAATTTAAGTACCATGACGCCAATGGTGTTTATGAATAATTATAGGTGCTTTTAGACGTTCTTTAAAACTGTGACCGAAAACAGTTAAGGCTAAGCTTAAAACGAAATGAATGCACAATTAACAAAATGATCTTCCGAACTGTATGCGGTCTATTATCCTGTGAGAAATACTTAATATTTAGAGGATATAAGTAATTTGCAAAATTTTAGGAAATGTTTATTAAAACAAGGATCAAAATAAAAACATAATGATTTGAGAAAATTTAGCATGTTTTATTTCATTGCTGAACCATTTGTTTCACACGCGGACGCGGATAAATATTTGTTAGAAATTTTGGGTGTGAACTGTCATTTTTTGTACATAATTTTAATTTGATATTCGAACTTAAGTCTGTGTAATAGACCATTATTTTTTATCTTTACGCTTAGGTTTTTTTTCAAGCTTCCATTTTGTTTCTTTGAAAGGAAGCCAAACAAATATATATCAATTTATTTGTAATCTAAACAAATTAATTACATATAATATATATTGTAAACATGTTCAACTGTTCGGGAAAAATGATGTTTTTGTATACTTACAACCCTCTGAAACCAAACACTTTTTATTTTCTGTAATTATTGCTATATAATTTTTTACAAGCTATGTTATGGAATTTATTGGCATTACCTTTAAAATAACATTTCAATATAACAAGTTTGATTAAAACGAACATCAAACTCTAACGTAACGAATTACCATCTTTTCCATTTTAAAACCTCAACAGTCTGTTTTTCATTAAGTGCATTAATTTCAGAGTGTTTTCAGAAAGTTGTATTGGTTAAAGATAGTTCTAGTTCACGGAAAGTTCAGTGTTACTATATCGGTACGCTATTTTTAGTTGTAATCATATACAGACATAGTGTAGGCGCTTGTGGTAAAGATGATGTCTTGAGTAACAAAAGGGCACAACGACAATGTCACGAAAACAATTAACGACTCTAATTTACGTAAAAGACTTGCGGTTTGGTTATCAGGTAGAGATGGCTGATGGAATCTATCTGATTATTTATGATTGACTGGACCAGCCATTAAAGTGCAAGATCTTACTGTTTTTTGTTTTGATTTGTTTTGTTTTTCTTATTTTTATGTTGATTGTCGATGCCATAAATAACAACGATATATTTACGATAAGGGATGACAATTAATGATAACAATAACAAAAGCAAATGATCATGGGGATGATTACAATAATTATGAAGATTATAGTGATGTTATTTTCTTGTTTTGATGTTTCTTGTTTCTTTTTTCTCTAACCTCCACCCCACCCCCTTGTATTAAAGTTATGATGTTAATGATGATTCTGATATACTGATGAGGGCAACATTCAATTATATTTTTATTAAGATAACACATATTGCGGGGAAAGTTTATAAGAAGTTTAAAGCTTTATATTCAAACTGTTTTTTCGATAATTTTCTTAATTGTACTTACATTGCAAAGAAATATATTTGGATGGAGATGTATGTAAGATCTCAACTTCGTTATAACTGTTTGGTTTGCTATGATTTGTATTATGTCTCGTCATCGTTTTGTTGTAACTTTTACAACAGTCAGGCATGTGGATAGTTTTTCCGTGTGGTTTTCACATTATTTAGGATGCTGCAGTTCTCATAGCATGATGTCATATTTTCTTATTGATTTGTTTGCTTTTGTGTTTGGTGTTGTTATGGATGCTGTTGTTAAATAGTCAAGAAACGTATATTTTGCATTAAGCAATTGCAGACTTACGTAAAAGGATGGTTAAAAACTCTAGTCGAGATGTGTATGATTAATCATGTACAGCATGTTACTATGCTTTAAAGCACCATGTCCTCCGGTTAATGATCATTTTAAACATTTTCAAATAATCACACACTGACAAAATTGTCAAAAATAGTTGAAATATTGAAACTTGCTGAAATCATTATGTTTTACTTAAGTGAGGTATCATGTAAGGTTTAATTCCTACTGCATGGTTAAGAATAATATGAAGTTATCGTGTTTGATATATTTATTATCGATAAGCAACGTACAACTTATTACAATCACTAATTTGAATCTCTTTAGCCCTTCATTGCCCGAGCTTGAGGGCCGGAAGGGGTTAAAAATCATATGACGGGGAGGTCGGGGAGGGGGCGATCTTCAAACTTACCAGGCACCTTACGGAGGATGTTTTTTTACCAAATAATAAACAGTGGAGATCTCTTTAATAACTGTAAATTGTGTTGTTGTATATTAAACACACACACACAAGCAACACACAAACACACACACACACACACACAAACACACACACTCACACAAACACACAAACACACACACACACACACACACACAGAGTTTTAACAGAGTGGTTACAAACATTTTTACAATAGCGTTCATATATAAAATTGTCAAAACAAAATTGAAAGCTTGTTACAATAAGTTATATATCTGAAACAATCTATTTGAAACAAACTACTAAAATACCGTTTAGTACATATAACTATACAAGTCAAACTTAAATCATCTCTGAACTTAATTCAAACAAAAAGCGTTATTCATTTTTTATAAAAACACACCCACACGTAGTAATGCATTCGAAGGCAGACTGTCTAAAATTCAAATGTCTTCTTCAACTTAAATTAGAATCAATCCATTTAAAAAATCAGAGCAAAAACAAACAAGAATTCATTCTCGGTTCAGTTTCTTTTCCAATTTTAAAATGCATAACTTATAATATCAAAAATGGTGTCAATAAAGTTCAGGAGCTTCTTCAATCCCCATCTCAGACACATATTGATTTTCGTAAACACGTATTTGCTTCTTTATTTCCTGTAAAAAATACATATAATAGAACTTTTTATCATAAGGGAAAAATATTCTGCAGTAGATATATAATACAAATACTAGGATTAATCGAAAGCTTTCGAAGATCATTTTTTCCCTCGCATCTTAGGTTAGGCTGGCCCTAAACAATTATAATTGTAAACTAATTTAATACAGTTTAACCCGTAGCTTATAAACTTTTGCATATGTGAATTAATTGTTTTACTTACATGACACCTAGAATATTTCAATGGGATTCATTTTGCAAATCAGAACAATTGTCCTTGGTTTAGTAACCGCTTGCCACATACGTATTAAATGTGTCGCATACTTTCATGTAATAGCCACTAACTGTTATATGTGGGCTTTATAACAAATGTATCTAGTCATCCTGTGTCATTACAATGTCATCGGCAGCGATAAATGATATTACTTGCACACCATTACTTCCACCATTTTTAGGGCTCTGTAGTTTGAGATTTGCCTTAGATATATACAAAATTGCGTATTTAAGATAATAGCTTGCCAAATGTCAGTTTAAATGACGCTATCAGAATCGTTACTACTTTCCATTCTTAAAGAATGCCACTAAAAGAGATAGTTGTATGTTAAAATATTATTTAGAGTTAAATAAGTTGTTTGTAGTACCGTATTGCATAAAACAATTGAGAAAGATATATACTTTTTTCCTTTGTAATCAAGAAGTGTGTGTGTTTTTAACTGAACATTACTAGTGGCCCAAACCCTATACAATATTGACATAAGTTTTAATTTCGGCGCTACTTTCTTTTTAATGACGTCATAACTTAGTTCTAAGAACACGACTGTTTTGATTCAACTAGATCGGGTTTCTTTTACGGTACATTGTATATAATTACAAATGAACGCCACCTAACCTTAAAGACAGACACTGTACTTGCAGCGATAATAATAATAATAATAATAATATATGCAACTTACTGTTTTATTATCATTTATAGATAGGCGCCCTTTAATGCAGTGGGTTGCATAAAGAATACATGCAAGTAAATTAGGTAATAAACGATGGAATATTTCATGAAGATGTAAACCAGTTATTAAAGGTTTATTACCCAATGCTGCCATAGCAAAGAGGGTGATTTTTTGTTCAATGAATTATACGGTATAATGAGCATGCGAAAATAGTTTAAGTAATATAAGTAAATAATGATGGTCATGTATGAATGGCCGAGTCATGCGAGTCTATGAAAATAATTATAAAAATGTTTCTTACCTGAACATGTTTGCAACTCGTTGGAATGATGAAAACAGACGGTTCCGGAATAGTTGTTGTGACATTCTGATATAAGAACATGTTTAGAAAATAATCTGAAAAAAAAAGATAAAACAGCACTGCAAATTCAACACCATTTGTGATACAGAAAGAGTGACATAGGTAAATGAAAACATACGATTTACGAAATAAGTTCCGGCATTCTGCATGGAAAGCGTAACAGAGAGCAAAGCTTTCTGATTCTCATATTAATCACTATATCACTAAACATTAAGAAATGTTACAAGAATATCATATTTCTAGAACATTTCATCTCAATAATTAGTTCTACTAAAACATTTGATGCTAAATTACATTAAGCGCCTCAACTTCGAAGACCTTTACACACATAATGTCTTTGTAACTTAAAATAGCTTAATTTTGACTCTTTACATAAATAAATGGAATTGTGGAGATTCCGGAACCCTTTGTTCTGTCTTTGAAAGCAGATGCTTTTTAGATACCCATTCAAGTGACCCAACTGGCGAAAAACTCAACTGCAAGTTTTTAGTCTTTAATCTATGTATCCTTGTCAAAAAAGTATATGGGGAGCCCATGGCGTAGTAGTAGAGTCGCTCTGCAACTCCTCTCACTGCTTAGCCTCCCACCGCGTGGGTTCGAGTCCCGTTCGGGGTAACGAACTTAATTTTGGAAGGTCTTTCGGCAGACATGCGGTGCGCAGTTGGTTCTTCCCAGACATTTGTCTGGGGTCTTCATCCACCAAAGCTGCTAGACGTCGCTATAACATAATTGGTCGCAGCGATGTAGCTCAAAACAATAAAAAGGTATGTCCGTTTATGAATATTCTTAAATTGGCTCTTATGCTTTTTATAACAGACAACTTGTAACTCAAAACAATAAAAAGTATGTTTTTGAATATTCTTAAATTGAGTCCTATGCTCTTAACAACTTAAAAGGTTAAAATGAATTAGAATACCGCTTGACTCTTTTCGATTGAATAGTGTGATCAAAACAGATAGAGCATTTGAAAACCACTATAATATTAAATGTGACATGTGATTGTCAAAGCAATAAACAGAACATTTGAACAACGTACAGTGAATTAAAAAGTTCGATTGAAATTAACGAATCACATTCTGCGATAATATACTTGAAGTGTGTGTATATATAATTTATCGATTTTTTGTTTGTTTTTGTTTTTTGTTTTGCTTGTTTGTTGTTGTTGTTGTTGTTTGTGTGTTTGTTTTGTTTTGTTTGTTTTGTGTGTGTGTTGTTGTTGTTGTTTGTTTGTTTTTACAAATAGTTTGGCTTTCAATTAACTGCTAAGGTGGTGTCATGTATACAAATCTTTGTGCACAAGCTTTTGCTGAATAAACAATTCATTTGTGTTACTTTACAATATCATTCTAGTCAATACACACGCACACAAAATCACGCACCAACATCAACTGCCTTGGAACGGTCAGTGGTCAAAAGGGCCAACTGGGGTACTTAAATCTGATTTGTGGAACGCCCCAATCTATCACTTCCTGAAGGCTTTTCCCTCAAACAAACAGTGTTAATAAAAGATATCCCATCAAAGTGAGACAACTTACGGTAATCGACTGCATCGGGAGTTAAACTGATAAAAGGAACTTATATATAGATAATGTTTAAGTATTTAATTATTATCATTCCGACTTGTCTTTAAGCCAATAACAGGGGGGGCAAACAACTTAATAATGATTCAATGCCGATCTAAATATTGTAACTTTATAAACATAAAGCGGGGCATTTAAAAGACAAAATCTATATTGCTAACATGTTGCACAGTTTTACAACAAAGATTCTCCCTTTGTATAATTATAACAAACGTGAAAACGCCCACTTTTACTTAACACTATTATTACATTCTAATTTGTGATAGGTCAACCGAATAGATTTCTCCTCATTTACAGTAAGATGTTATTCATAACAAGTAGGCTTAAAAACGAACATTATTATTTAACGTTTCGAATTACCAGCGGTCATAGACTTTCATCTTAAAGCATCAATCGACTGTTAAGTTAATGCATTAATTCATCTAATTACGTTCATGTTGCGAATTATTGCTAAAAGATATTGAGAGTTCGTAGAAAGTTCAGTGTTGCTATAACGGTGCGCTATTTTTATTGAAAATCCAATAGACATACCGTTCATGCTTGTAACAAAAGTTATGTCTAGAATAACAAAAGGACTGTCACGAAAACATTCAACGACTGTCATACGTAAAAGGCTTACAAAGGAGACAGCAGTTAGCCAGATGGTGTATTAAGTAATCAATAGTTGATGGCAGATAAGGTATTTGTCGCAGTGAGTACTGGGTTTGTGTGTTTTTATTGTTTTTCATGTTGCTTGTTGGAATCTTTCCGACGCAAATGATAAGAGCACAGAGAGATGGGCGTAAATCATTTATAGATAGATTTCGGTAGAAGTGTTAGTGGTGGACTGATCGTGGTGAGGATGATGAAGATGTTGATCCTGCTTTTTTCTTGTTTTGCAGCTGCTTCTGCAGCTGTCCTTTCTACAACTCTAATGCTTCTGTCGTGATGTTTTTGATAAAATGTCGATGCTCAAGACGATAATGATTAACAATGATAAAGATGGCTGTGTGATGAGGACGATGGTAGTAACGAATTATAAATAGAATCTGTACCTTGTCGATGTCGAATTCGCTTGCTTTTTTCTAGTAACTGCTTGTGTTGCTTTATAACGGCGCTATTGGCAAAAGGGATGGTGCAAGGGCTGACTGCTACTGGGTCGGCAAGAGTTTGGTAAATGTTTTTCAGATGTTGGGGATCTCATTTACCTGGACCTCCTGTGATCTGAGAGTTCGTTACAGGAATACATCCGTTCAGGACTCCAACGCGCTTCTGCCCTCCCTTTATATCGTCTCCATAGAACCACACGTCAACCATTACGTTACCAGGGTAACGATGACTTCCAAAATAGACCGCGTCGTCTGGTAAAAATAGAAGTTTGATAAATGACATATGCATATTGGTCTAGGTTGTTGCCAGTTAGCTTTATCAAAAGTCATATCTGACATATTTGAACATACAAACCAGATGTCGCGACACACGTTATTTTCTTAAAACTGTTTAAAATGATAATATGGCCGATCGATTGAGCATTTCCATATTAACATTGGCTAAAGACATATGATATTTATACATATGACTCTTTCCTTTTGCACTTTTACATCTACATAGAAAACATCGATTCAGGACCAATACTAAAAACATCAACCTAATAATGACATGAAACAAAATATGTTCTATTAAAGTCAATGTTTATATGCGCTGTTTGGTCGAGGTTAGTTCACTGGTTTTCAGGGCGTTGTCACTTGCAAAGGCAGATACACGTGGAGGCATTAAATTAAATTATCCACGGTGGATTGACCGATTAGCATACTAGAGAAAACTAATGCAGACATGAAAATAGGCCCAGAAAAAAAAACACGCGCTAGTTGTGAGAGACATTATGCTAAACGTGTTACTTATATAACTGCAACAGTTTGTTTCTCTTGTCATCTTAAGACAACACTGAACAATAGTTAAAATATAGTTTCATGCACAAATAATACGGACATTACTGCATACACCAGTTACGTTTTGGTTAGTCATGGTATTAGATAATAATTACAACAAAAAAGAAGAAGAAGAAGAAGATGATGATGATGATGAAGAAGAAGAAGAAGAAGAAGAAGAAGAAGAAGAAGAAGAAGAAGAAGAAGAAGAAGAAGAAGAAGAAGAAGAAGAAGAAGAAGAAGAAGAAGAAGAAGAAAGTTCTAATCACAAGGAAAGAATTAATTATTATAGCTAGAGGAATATTCTTACTAACTCTAAATGTACAAAATGACTTGTGAACAGTAAAAGTCTGTGTATAAAATGATCCAGTCAGTACAGAAAAAGTAAACGGCAAACTTAAAGGACAATATTTTTAGAAATATTAACGCAAATTTACTAAATCAAAAACATAAGTCGGGTTCTAGTGTGCTTGCGGATAGTGTTTAAATGTAAAAATGCAAGTTAAATATTTCTTTAGTTTCCGTGAATATTTGATCATGCTTTTCTACTGAACAAGAAATTTACTAAATTTTGAATAATCAAAATAAGATTTGAAGTCTGACTTTAGATGGAGTCATACTTTCTGCTGTGACAATAAGGATGCCAGCATTTGCATTATTCTATTATATGATTAAGGTTTTGCGTGTTGTATGTGAGAAAGTGAAGCGTAAATAAACACTAATTAACATTGAAGTATTATATACAGCTTCACTGTCGGGAAGCCATTTTATAATTTTATGATTTAACAAACGATAATCCCTTGAACAAAGTTATGCCCCGGTGCGGTTAATACGGTGGTACGTAAAATGTCAAATCTGGTGTGTTTTGTGGTATGTTATTTATGTGTACACTTACGGTGTTTAATATCATGGTGGTTTTATATTGTCTTTTTGTCTTTTCTCTTGGCATGTTGTCGTAAGTATGTTTCTATCTTAATTGTGTTTTTTTCTCTTTTTGGTGTTTTTGTAGTATTTTTGTCTTATAGTGTTTCTGTTTTTTTCTGGTTTTCTTGTGGCGTGTTGAAGGGCAACTGTATTAGACAAAAATATTTACTTGGCATGCATTGGGGCTCCATCTGTTCAATATCCAGAAGATCGTGCACAGTGCATGTATCGTTTTCTATCACATATTTCTTGTTCTGAAAAACACAGACATCAATGTTCAAACATGAATTGTTATCAATTGCTTCAAACGGAAAAGAAATTAGTTAAAAAGTATATCTTTCTAGCTTTTTGCTTTTATGATACTACCTGTGCGATGTTTCCAACCGGACAACAATATGTATGTTACTAGTACATTTTTACAACAGTGCTTTATGTTTTATTTTGCAAATTGGGAAGGCGTTATAAAAACTCTTCCGCCGTAATGATTGTATATTTCAAATTTAATAGCAGAATGAAAAGGCTTATGCTGCAGGGCCTACGCCATTTATGAAGATAAGTTTTAAGACAAATTAATGACACAAATTATCGTCCCATTAAGGTTTATTTCATTTTTTAAAGTTTATCACTGCATTGTTTGTTGATGTTTACGCTACATTTCTCAGATAGTTATATTCATTCGATGATTACACATTCGGTGAATTGAAAATGACATTCTTCAGAGTCCCCACAACGAGCCCCACCACTGCCCCTCCCCACACAAAGATAGTTCCATTCTGTGAGGTGTCAACTGGACACTTGATTAGTTTATTACCGACGCGCTCGAGCGCGACGCATTTTTTGAAATGCTCACTAAAGTTTGCACGTGGGGAAAGTTTGTTTTGCGGGCTTTCTTAACCCGATGAAATACGGGTCCTTAGTCGGTAAACGGCGTTCTATTTTATTTATACATGTTTATCTTTATTTTTTGTGTGTCTGTAACTTTCAAAATAACTAAATAAACAATAAGATACTGAGAAAACAAATACATTTTGCTCCAGAAAAAAGACAAATACTATCTGAACAATAACTATTTGTATAATGTGAGGCTGCTGCACAGGTGCAATTTCTTCTTCTACACTTTAGATATGTAGTTAATATAATTATTTTGCAACTTTTTTCATCTTGGAAAAAGTATTATATGGTGTCGAGTTTTGCTTTTTATTTTGTTTTAAACCAATCCATGGTCTAAAGAAAATACGTTATACATGTACATACTTTTTCTCAAGATTTATAGTGTACTGAAAACGTTCAATGAAAAAAAAACATTACTTTTCAAATATACCTGTTTTAAATCTTCCACTTTTTGCGTCGCATCTGATGCTTCGCATCAACGACTTTTTCTTGTCATGTACAGAGATGTCATAGGGGCAGTGGTCTTAAAACAATGAGTCACACTTGATGTCCTTGATCAGTAACTTTCTCATACCCACCGCTTTCTTGATACCACTGCAGCCTGAGGCTGTGTCTCCCCGGCTTGACTCCGCTTCCCTCGCCCCCCCCCCCCCCCCCCCCCCCCACCTTCACCGCAACCCTTTAACCTCCCACTTTAATCACAGTCTGCAGCCAGATAAGATTATATTACAATTTTTAATGCCTTTAAGTCCAATGCATAACTAGCAATTAATCCCTTTACAGTTAAAACAACAAATTATTCATGTGTCAACGATAAGTTGTTCGTACGTGAGAAAATCCCTCGAAGTTCGAAGTAGAAGCTTTCCGTTAACCGATACAAGCACGCTATAAGCACGCAAATCGGTACTTTTGCCGGCTAACCGTTCCAAGCGGCAGCGGTTGGATTTTCTCACTTAATAAAATGTCTCAGCATTCCGGAACTTTTAAATTTTACTTGCATATTTCTGTCTTTGTCTGGTGCTAAATCAGTCTTTTTTATTGTGAGTATCTAATTGTATTTTCATATTTTCTAATATTTGGTGACATTTTGTGCGAAAATACCACTCCGAGGGAAATCAACCTATTAACAAGGTAACGATGTAGCAGAGATCTTGCATAGATAATTTTACAAATTACAAGCTTTCTACAAGAAATTTCAGTAAAATTTAAACCCAAAACATGTATAAAATTAATAAACGGTTTTCGAATACTGCATATTTATACATAATATATATTCGAATATTCGCATGTTCAAATCCTTTTCCAGCTTTATAAGTATGATTGATAAGCATTTCAATGTCAGCAAAATAGCATGTTTATTAGAATTACAGTGTCAGGCATGCAATTACATTGAACTCAGCACTGTACGCATGTAAACACTATCTTCGACTCTTCACACTACAACTAGGTGAGACGGGACTTGAAGCAAGCATACTGTCTGAAATTAAGGTTATCAGATATAGAAAGTAACTTACTTGCATATACTTGTATATGATCCAGCGGTTGGTTTGAATTTTCATAGTCTGATTGTCTATCTGCTCTATCAGCGCCATTTGTTTACCCTGAAAGTCCACTGATACCAGTGTGCTACCATAGGCCAAGGACGCAACATCCATGTCGCTGTTATACTCACCTGAAGACAATCAGCAAACAATTTATCATTATCAGCACCATCGTTATCATCGTTATCACCATTATCATCATCATCATCATCATCATCATCATCATCATCTTCTTCTTCTTCTTCTTCTTATTGTTGTTGTTCTTCTTCTTTTTCTTCTTCTTCTTTTTCTTCTACTTCTGCTTCTATTTTCTTAACTAATATAATATACATAATCGTCAACGTAAAGTTGATAGTCGCAATCATCTTGGCACAACATCATGTTCATCATCATCATCATCATCATCATCATCATCATCATCATCATCATCATCATCATCATCATCACCACCATCTGCTCAATGTTCAGTTCTACAATCTACCTTATCTGTATTGTAACCTAAATCATATATACATCATTAATTGGCAAATCGACATGTGTTATTTTAGCTATTTATAAAATGTTGCCGCTTTGGTTTTTCGCATAATAATCAGATTTTCTTCTCTTTCTTTTTTTAACAATTTGTTTTCGAATGTTTCTTTTTACTTTTTTAAAACAAGATCTTGTTTCTTCTTCCACCACCTTACCATGAGCAATATCATGTTAATGAATTATGTCAATTAATTCGTAGACCGGAATCCCATACTTGTTCCAGTTTCGCGAACTTTGTGGCTCGAAACTGACACTATTTTGGTCTTAATTAGCATTAAATTTCAAGTGATGTATTGCCAATTGTTTGTTTTGTAATTTCTTTTGTGTACTATATCCTCTGTTTTATGTTACTTGAAATACAATGTTTCAATGAAACAGTCTGACGAGAGTTTGAAATGAGTTTCCCCAATATAGCTGTATTATTGAAATGGCGATATAATGGCATTTTTTATATTTTGCCGATCCTTTGTCTCCCTACAAAAAAAGGCGTTTTTGTTTTAGGTTATTTTTGTCGATAATTATACTATATTTCACAAGTCATTCCATTTTTTTAAATTAGCATTACAGTTGTAAGCATAGTTACTTTAAAACAAGAGTCCATCCTTTATCTTCAGTGAGGTATGATCTATAGCACTTAAAGAATTTCAGTCAATTTTCATACAGATCTTTTGTATTTGGAAATATTATACAGAATATATAGTTTCAATAAAATGCACATGTATGAAGTCGAATACTATTTGAACAGTGTAGTTTTTCTCAGTCAGGAGAACTATGCGATGCCTTTGCTGTTTTCATAGTTACTTTCCAAATGAAACCTTGTTTTGGCTTTTGGTATGGGTGTTTTATATAATTTGTGTCACAAAAATACTATTTCGTAAGAACTTTCTAAGCAATTTTATATAAATTAGCATTTTTTCATGTTTGTTTTATCCTCTAAGAAAACAAGTTTGTTTTTAACATATTAGAACTTTGGTTAAGTGTTATTTAGTACCTACATGTCGTTAAAATAACACGGTGTCCTTCAATTAGTTGAAATAGGCACAGACAATGGAGCCCTACACGTACTTAAAATAATTTTCACTTTAAAAGTAACAGTATTTTTTTCGGGAATAATTTAATCTTAATTTAAAACTTACTAATTTTATTTATAAACGTGTTCTCGTTGTATTATGTGTGAGTTATAGAACATGATATTTTGGGGCGCCCGTGATGTGTGGTAGAGTCGCCGATTTGTAACTCCTCTGACTGCTTAGTCTCTCACCGCAGAGGTTCGAGTCCCGTTCGGGGCGAATGACTTAAAGTGGGATGGTCTTCCAGTTGACCAAAGGTGCGCTGTTGGTTCCACCCAGACATTTTTCTAATGCCTTTCTCCAGCAAATGGCTGGACGTCACTATAATAATCATAATTGGATGCTGCGATGGGTTTAAAAAAAAACACAAACTAACATGATAATGCTAGATTTAATCATAAAACCGGAATAAACACAACTAAATGTAAAACTGTTATTGATGATATATCATTAATAAGCCATAGTTTTGTTTTGACTTATCCATACCTAATAGTGCTTCAAAAATAAAAGTTACAAACATTATTGTCGATAAATGGAGGAGCTGTAAATATGTTAGCTTGTGAACATGGGTAAGGAAATGTCAAAAATTATAGAAAAAAAAAAGAACTTCTTTTATGGCTGTCCCCTGCTTTTTGGGGTGCCCGTGGTGTAATGGTAGAGTCGCCGATTTGTAACTCCACTGACTGCTTAGCCTGAGTTCGAGTCCCGTTCGGGACAAAGGGTTTATCTGGGAAGGTCTTCCAGCTGACCTGCGGTACGTCGGTGGTTCTACCCAGACATTTTTCTTGGGTCTTTCTCCACCCAAACGGCTGGACGTCAATATAATGATCATAGTTGGTCGCTACGATGTTTTTCGAAAACAAAACAAAACCAATCTTTCCCGACTACGGCGCTAAGTTTTGAGAAATGCATGCTTTATAGTTCTATTATATATATTATATTAACAGATTGTTACATACAGTCTGTAACATTACCTTTGTTATAATTTTGACACGTTCTTGTGGGCGCTTATCAGTTCGTTTGGATTAACGTCAGTCCAAGAAGAAGTCAACACTCATTGTTGTGGCCAATCTTCTGTGCCATAGAAATCTTATTTTGTACTATTCTGTTAATTATGTTTCCAGACAGTGAGTATTTGAAAAAAAAAGGTTTTATACAACATTTAATGTTCAAATTTATGTAATTCGCATATTTATATGGAGGCGTACTACTTTAAAGCGCAAAATATAAATTCTAAGCTCGGTGGAAACGCCAGGTATGTTACGAAATTCATATAAACTAGACTTACCGATTGTTTGTACAATATTTCCTGACCATTTATCAGGAAAGCAGCAAGGTTTAGCGGCCAAAACAATACTACAAGACACTATAGCAACAACAAGAAATAAGTAATTCATCATTAACTGTTCACATTCACACTCTCTTCTGAAAAACTTTCTACATATGCCTTGGATGTGTTGATAATGTATACCGTTTATTCTCAAGACGTGATATTAGCAACCTTGATAAAATCGTATAATGAAGTCATTATGATAAGAATTTATCAGTTTATTCACATGTACAAATGAAAAGTTGACCTGTTTAGATACTTATTTGACTCTGTTGTTAATGGTACATTAACATACATGCAGTATAAATTGCATTGAAATAACACAACAAAAACAGACAGAACGATACAAAGTATATTCAACAAAAATAACGGCAAACAGTACCAAAACAAAAACAAACACACGCACGTGTGCAATTTCAGTGTTTAAATGTATTTAACTGCTGGTGAAAATATCTGGGTAGTACTTCTCATAGGACCTAATTATTTCATCTAACATTTAGCGCTTCGTATTCCTCAGCCTCCCACTGCCTGGGTTCTTGTTCAGGCCAGGGCGAAGAACTTAATGTGCGAAGGTCTATCGCAGACCCGCGTTGTGTCGATTTTTCTACCCGAATATTTGTCTCGGGACACCCTCCACCAAAATAACTACACGTCGTTACAAAAAAAACTGATGAAAAACAAAACTGGACATGTTTGTTGTTTTTTTTATTAATCGACAATGAAATAAATAGCATAGAAAGATACATTAGATTGTGATATTTTTACAATGTGTTTGAAACTTTTATATTTTATATATTTGAATTAGATACGTAGGTCTTCTGAAACAAAAATCAAAAACAAGAACAACAAAAACAAGAAAAAACAGCAACGAAATGTATCGTTCTATGACTTTACACCGAGATCAAGACCAAAAAAATCCCCACAAATACACGTACTTAAGCATACCTATATCAAAGATTTCAAAACTTTGTTATAAAGGTGCATCGGTCCCTGATTCTCGAGATATAAACTTGACTATAAATCAAATAACACTCATTAAATGTCATAAGTAGACACAAGCAAACAAACTAATTGGTATATAATTTTCTATTCTTAGTAGAAATGATACATAAAATCATGATGGTTTTAAATTGATTACGTTCAGTACTTTTGAGCGGTGTTATACTTTAAGCCAGAATAAGAAACAATCTTAAGTCTTAGATATTCTTCGTTAAGGCAATTTAAGACTTATTACTTCTTACACAGAATGTTTGAAGTTTTAAACCTTTAATATAATTTTTGTCTCAATATTAAGGATTACGGAGCCTAATGACCATTATCAAGAAATTAATGAAGCCTTATTTTATTTCAATAAATTTAATAAAATGAATTTATTTCCAGATTTAAAACAATTTTTACCATGTTTAACTCGAGATATTCATATTTGAAGATGGTAGCTCCAAAGCTCGGAAAATGAATAAACTCAAGAGGAAACCTACATTACAAAACAAGGTGTATTTTTTTAATAATTGTAGAATATCCAAATACATGTTTTATAGTGTACTGCCGTTAATCTCATGAATATTATAATGCAAAAACTAAAATAGGTTAATCTTTTTATAAATTTCAGTATAATATATGCTTCAAACAGAGCTGCAACAACTGTCCAAATACTAAAACCATGTACTATTACTATCTGTTTTTAAATATCAGTTTAGTTAAAATATCTACAAAATTTGATAAATTGAGTGACCAAGATAAATGAGATTTGATCATGGATATTTCATTGTATAGCCTTTTTAACAAAACAGATATCAGCCTTGAAACGATCGGAAATACACCGAAAATATTTTTTATTAAATATTTATTCAACATTTTTCAAATTTAAATTTATTTTGAAGAAATGACAACATAGTAAATCATTTAATATGATTCCCACACTAAATTGTAAACTTAAAAACACTTCTAAAGTGAATTTATGGAGAAAATTATTAAATTAGATAACGATTGGCTGAAATAGGAAATAAGAATAGAACCTTTGAAGTCAGAAATACTGTGACAGATATTTGACAGTAGCACTGAACATTACAAGTATTATATGTTATAGACGAATGGATTGTACATTGTGCAACAAAATAGAGTACTTCCAAACAACTAATAACATTATTTCCTGTGATTACAAATTTTTGCTAGCACTCCATTGGTGTTAGTAACACCTGGCAGTCCTTCTGACTTCCTATAAAAACATGTGTTCTGTAACCCGTTTCCCGCCCCCCCTCTGACATCTTACGATAGGATTATGTTTTGATTTTGTCCTCCACCGAACCCGCTTGTTGTGTATGCGAGCCGCCATATTGGTCAAATAATTACCTGGAACACACTTCCTCATGTGACAAAAACTGTCGGAAGAAGGCAAGAGCATGAGTCGATATTTGCCGATTCGTAAGTGTCCGTAATCCTTAAATAAAGAGTATATGGGGAAGTCGAACAATTATATTATTGTGAGGCCTTAGAAAAAAATTTATATCTAGTTTTAATGACTTTTGTGTTTGTGTGTGGAGGGAGGGGGGAGAGGGGAGAGGGCGGGGAGGGTGGTGGGTGGTGGAAGTGGGGGGTCGAGGTAATACTAAAAGGAGACACTTGTTTTTGAACATGTTTATATACCAATTATCCGCCATTCTTCGCTTGTATATCTTTATGAAGGAAACACTTAAACAGTGACATGCGGCTCTAAAAGGTTTGCCATGACATTTCAGTCTGCTGGGTATCAAATGAATTAATGACTCACGTAATTATCAAACGCTGCGTAAAGGTTAGGTAGCTTTTTATATCTAGGTAATACAAAGACGTGTATCAAACAATTATAATGGTAGGTAATGGGCCGCAAAATGGCGACTTTATGCTAAAAGCTGGAAATAACCATGTCTGGTCCTTAGGCCCGCTGAGGCACACCAAGTCAATTGCCTTGTAAGAGCCTCGGTAAAAATTTGAGAAGTGACAAAAAAAAAATAAAGCGCTTTTGCAAATTAGGTGATTAATTGATCTTTTTATGTAAAATATTCTAGTAAATAATCTACTTGTATTGAGTTATTAATTACAAGTTTTGGTGCCCATTACAATGGTGAAAGCTAAGAACGACAACTCTGCTAGGAGATTTATAATACAGTCATACCTGACCATGTGACCACCCCTTACCGGCGACCACCTGCTCTATGTGACCACTTCAAAGCCGCCCGATCATATTTGTTCTGTAATTTTATTGCAATTAGCGCCCACCTTTGATCTGCGTCCAGCGACCGCACATAAACATGTCAAACATGCTTTAATTATCCCCTAATAGGCGACCGCGTTAATCCACTCACACATTAGTTACGACCACAAAACAAGCAATTAATTGACATGTTTGTCCTTCTTTGCTAATCACTGCAATCGACCGTGTCAAACTGGGAAATTACGTAATGTCACTGTCATTATGTATATATATATATAAGGACCAGAGCAATAGTTTATTTTGAAATTAGCGCGTGGCAATAACATCATTTAAAAATACGTCTTTGTAGATTATACTGTCGGTAAATCTCATTAAATGCCACCCTTATATGTTGGAGTACCATGACAGATATTCGCCTTAAATATTGCACTCTTCCTGCATGTTTAGGGACAACATATCACTTTTGAGAAACTCAAAAGCTAACAGATGTGGAACCGTACAGGCAGACGTCGAATAGATCTAGCCTTTGAAAAAAATGCTAAAGTTTATGTTCTATAGAATATAGCGTCAAAAGATTCTGTTCAGTGTCCATAAATATAGTGAGATTTCCGGGGCGCCCGTGTCATTGGTCTGAGTCGTCCTCCTGACTCCTCCACCAAAAGTTGGACGTTGCTATAATTATCATAATTGACCGCTGTAATGTATTTCAAAAACAAAACATATAGTTATATTTTGGAAGTTTTTTAATCTTTTAACATAAGTATTATATCAAAAGTCAAAAGCTTTTAAAGGTGGTATCCGACAATTTGGACCAATCTTTTTCTCGATATAACCAAAGAAGTCATTGTTACCTGAAAAGGTACTGCAAAATGCTGTTTATTAACGCCCTTGCATAAACCCTAACGCGTCATTGCAAACGGGTATTTCTTATCCGAGCCACGCTGCACAGATAGCTATTTTAAATCATAGAAAACCACGTGACCACTTACATGTGGGATTACGTTATATAGTCATACGTGGAATCAGCTCTGACGTCGTTACCAGAGACCAATATCGAGCATTTTATACAGTTGGATAGAATACATATTCAGATTGACTTTATTTTGCGATTAGTTCTGTCTACTATATAACAATTCCGTTACTGTTCAAAATCGTATTTATTAAAACTAAAGTATAGGTTTATACAAACATTATGCCCAAATTCCCCAAAACAGTGGTTTTATATTGATATATGTAGTTGAAATAGGCAAACTGTCAGATACCATATTTAATCTTGCATGGATTATCCTAAGTAAATGTATACTATCATGATAACCCATGAAAGTCTGAGAGCTTATGTCCTATGGGGTTCTTAGATATATTAATTATGTTATTACCTATGTCATTAAACTGACTAAATGACTATAACTTCAATAAATGTATACAATCATATTTATCGATTCAAACAAAAATTATCTTGCATAGTAATAGCTGTTCACACCTGAGTAGTCATTTGTAGCTGAGTCAATTCAACTGTAATTGCTATTGATAGTTTTATGACATAATATTTCAGAATGAGTCGTGTATATGATCTGACCGAAAGCAATATACTCTCATAAAGTATCTTCTTACTTACTTAACCTTTGTTTTTGCTATATAATAATTTGTAGTGTGTGTGTGTGCTTAGCCTGAAATAATCAATGATGATGTACAGTGAAATCTCGCTTGAACGAGATTCGAAAGAATGTGAGGTTGGTGTAATACGAAGAAGTGCGCAGGTTCGGTCAGAATTTGTTCTTTATTTGATGTAAAAACAGATTCATTGGATCGAGGAAGGATATAACGAGAAATTCAGCATCAATCAACTCCAAATTGTCCCGAGAACCAATTAATCGTTGATTGGAGATACATAATAGCGAGCAGTCAGTGATTTTCACACCTGCGGGAGTGACACGTGTCGCACTTGTATGTCAGTCATTGTAATGCGTTATTAGCCAATCAACACCTTTACTTTTATCGCTGCGCTCAAGCGCCAAAGAGTGTTTGTAGCAGGGATAACCATTGAGTGATTAAATGTCATATGTAGCCATCAAGATATATGTTCGTATAGAATTGCTGATCGCAATTGCTCGGTTGTCAGCTGAATATTACATACGACCTAAGCTAGTTTATTCTGCGGCAAGTTCGGATGAAGAGTATTCTGATCGATTAAATGACTAAACATATATGCATATTTGTTTTATGTATTACATGAAACGAAATAACAACAACTCCATTATTTGTCTTTATTACGCACCCCTTTGAATACGTCGCTCACCAATGCGTATAAGGTAAGGGGTGGTAAGAGTAATTGTGCACCAGAAGTAGTCGCCCTGACATAAGGTTTTGATAGTTTAAGGTAATTTTTTGGCTTTTGTTGCTGTATTTACTATAATTAATGTAATTTCAACACAAAGCTGAAACCTTATAGAATTATGAAAATGCAAAATAACTGCTCTCACAGCAGGCTATTAAAAGAAATAGACCTGAAGCAGTGATCTCCCTTACATCGAATTTTAATACGTACTACTCGTGCACATAGAATTTACGTCATACAAAAAGCGTAACACAACGATGTGATTGTACAGTTATATAAAAAAGTAATAACTACTGGCATATGTAAATAAATAATACTTTATACTTTATAAAGTATTAACATTAACCCTCATTTTCTTTGCCTTTGACATTTGTGTATTAATATTGACTCGTTAAGAACACCATTGACCCATTTTTAATGTTACTATTGATCCTCTTTAACTATTGCTACTTTTAGTATTCATTTTACTCTTTTGTGAGTATTAGAATTTAATATTTCGGGGAATTACCTTTGTCGATTTTAAGTATTACCTTAGACCACCACTACTGTATGGCGCCCGTGGCGTAGTGGTAGAGTCGCCAACTTGTAACTCCTCAGACCGCTTTGCCTTTCACCGCGTGGGTTCGAGTCCAGTTCGTGGCGAAGGACTTAATGTTGGAAGGCCTCCAAGCTAACCTGCGGTGCGCCGATGGTTGTACCCAAACTTTAGTTTGGGATCTTCTTCCACCAAAATAGATGCAATGCATTAAAAATACTGATGCAAACTGTAGCTACATACAGTTTGTATGGTGAGATATAGTCTGTGTGCAACAAATATGACAAAAAAAGCCTGTGTACGAGTAAAATTGAAAGTAGACACGTTTTTGCAAGTGCATGCATTTTGCAATTAATATTTTGATTGGTGATTGAAAATACGGTATAACCCTATTTAATAGTATTATATATATAGTGTATAATGAAAAAGCTTAATTTGGACTATTTAACCATACACGTGTTTGTGTTTTAAGTTGAACCTAGTGAAACTGTGTCGCAGAGTTCTAAGTGACAGACAGACAAACAACACATTTATTACGTCTCAGGTGCAACGTTGTACCACATGAGACAAGTTATATCATTCTAATATTGATACATAACTGTTAGCTCCGGTCATATAAGAATAATGTATTTGAATACAAATTGGGTTAAGAAAAGACAGACTAAAGAAGAGGGAGCAGAGTGAGGAGTGGGAACACACTTTGTGCTCAAAATTTAGACAGCGTAAATGAGGTGTTAGTAACAACAGGCATTCAATATGCACGAGAGTAGTTGAGGTGTTAGTGTCAATAGGCAATCAATACACGCGGTGAGAATAAGACGGTACAATGCTTCAATTATGAAAAAAAGGAATTTTAAGCAAAAGTTAGGAAGAGGAATGCGTAGGGCTCACAAAAAGAAGAGCGAAAAAGTGCGAGTATGCTTAGAAATAGATGCATGACGGAGGCAAAAGGAGAATGGGTTATTTCGTGTAAAGACGAAGAGAATTGTTGCAAATAGTACATAACCAAAGGCAAAGATAAAAATCATAATAATTATCATAATAATAAACGGAGAAAAAATAGAGGTACAGCGTATGGTTAAATGCAACAAAAACAACTTATTTACAACACAACGTGCTTCATGCGCTAGCCTTCGTTTGCGAGTGTTATACACATATGCAAAAAGCAATTGGAGAAAATACTAAATGAGCTTGTGAAAAATAGAACAAGGAAGCCGTTAATCAGTATGGATTATTCGCGTTTCAGATATGGATTTGTAAAATTGCATCATACACACGTGTATTGTATCTAATAGTCTAATCATAGTATAATAGTAAGCAATATGTTTATGGTATTCACAAAAATAGCATATTAAACAATTCTATATTACTGTTTGCTTTATTTCCCGGGCTATACCAATAACACATAAAATGTGTTTTATATTGATGCTTACCGAATAAATGGTGTATAGCTGGATTGTGTCTATTACCCCCTTCAGTGTGGCTTGCCAAAACGAGATTCATAACAAGGTGTTACTGATGCTTAGTAACAAAGATGCAGCAAGTACAGCTTTATATTCTCTATGTCATTGCACGATTATAACAGAATGTATACAATCTGATTTTTTTTTTAATTCGAATGCTATTTCAATCCCAAAAAAGTGTTAATAAAGATAAGTCGTTGTGGGGTTTTGGAGGCGCAGTTACGCATTAATTTGTTGAACGGTGAAAACTTGTCATGGTTTTACATAAAAAGACAGACACATGTCGTAGAAATGTAGCTGGTGCACTGGAAAGCAAGAAAACGAGCTGCGTCTTATATTAAGCAATGTGTGAACCTTTATCGAATAAGTTTTGTCTTTCATCATTAAAGAAAGGACATTCGAGCAGGAAGTGCTTTTCTGAGCCAATAGCACCTTGATGGCATAGTGAGCAAAAACGATTTTCGATTAAGATGCCTTTGTAACGGCCCGTTTCAATGGGGAGAGAGTGGTTTGCTGTGCGGAATATAACAAGGTAAGTGCTTGTTTAAATGTTTATGATTTTATATAATTTTCCATGCCAAAATTGTCTTTCATGCTCAGGTAAATTTGACTTTATTAGAATTTGTCAGTTCGGCATGCCAGTTTTGTTTAAATTGATCAATCAACGATTGTTTAACTAGTATATGTATACCTTTGAGATTTATGTTTAGCTGGTAGGAACATATATCTAGACGTCCAACTTGCTGGAATATGTCTTTAATCTTGGTAAGCCATTTATAGCTACTTGTGTCAGATAACAGAAACCTATATACTAATGACGAGATTTTGTTTAGTTTGCCCTCAACTAATTTGGTCCAAAAATTTATCATTCTTGCTTTTGCAAGTATTAATAAAGGGTATTTTCCTAACTCGCCATAGAGAAAGTTTATTGGTGTAGATTTTTTAGCCTTAGTTATTTTACGTAAAAAACTGCAGTGTATTTGTTCGATTATTTTAAAATTTTCAAATCCAAAATATTTCGGAGCCATACCAAAGGATTGGGACGATGGTATGATCAAAGAGTTTTAAGATTAGATCAAGTGGTAAGTCTGAGTTTTGGATTCTCGTATTGATAACACGTAGTGCTTTATTGGCTACCTCGCAAACATGTTTTCTTGCACGAAGAAATGATCCGTTATTTGAAAATGTAACTCCAAGGTAATGATATAGGTTAACTATCTCCAGATTTTCACTGTCCATGTTAAACGTAAAAAAATCTTGTTTGATTCGCTCCAAAGACAATAACCTACGTTTTGCTGATATTAACTTTCAAAATTAATGCCATTCTTTACAATAATCTGAAAAATTATCTAAACTTTGTTAAAGGTTTTTTGCAGTGTTTGATAAAAGTCTAGTATCATCGGCATATAGGAGTAGCAGAAGTTTAAGCCAAAGTCGGTATTCTCAATGTCTATGCCTGTTGAACCATGTGTAAGGAAATATGCTTCCAAATAATTTAGGAAGAGCGAAAACAATATTGGCGATAGGTTTTCACCCTGTCTTACTCCAATATTACTTACGAAAAAAAAACCAAACAGTTGCCGTTTAATGAGATACATGATTCTATATTTTGGTACATGTTATATATCAATCGTAAAACTTCGGGTATTTCCGTATGGTTCGTAAAATACACCTCGTACATAGCTCTAGAATACACCAAAGTGCGTCGCCTGAGTTATGAAACAGTGTCCGTTCGCGAGAAAGTAACAAATTGTATATATATCATTTAGTTGAGTATATCTTGCAATAACAACGATTTTTTTTATCAGTACAATCTATATGATTTACGGAAAATTGAAAAGTCAACAATAAATACCCAGTATTAAAACTAAGACACACAAAGTAGATCCAAGATGGCGTCTTATTATGTCAGAGGTCTCTTGCATAGCATAAAGGCCGAGGTGATCAGATTGGTTATATATGACATTATAAATTTTACAATTTATACCATTTTGTAACAGTTTACACCACAGCCCTGATCTCCAAACGGTGTCAAATGCCTTTGAAAAGTCAACGAAAGCACACAAAAAAGTTTTTTCTTTTGCTTTTTTTTATTTCAATTAAGAATGAAGTGTAAATATGTGGTCTGTGCATGAATAATCTTTTCTAAAGCCAGCTTGATTTTTTTTAGAATGTTATTATGTTCTATATATTCATTTATATTGTCATTTGTATGAAGTAACGGCAAATATATATACCAGGTGGAAAAAGAAACGCAACTTTTTAAGTTGATACAGATATAGTAAAGTTTGTTTTAAACGTGCAAAATCTATGCTTTAATATTGGTCGCCCAATTGTGTCCGAAAAAAGAAAACACGCACATAGCCGCCAGAGGCATAATTTCGAAATGAACGTGCTAAACCCGCCGTGTTATGCGCACAAGTGTTTATCACTACAGCCTATCTTGTACAGTTGTTTTGAGGGAATCAAGAGTTTCTAATTGTCATTGGTTATTGGCGACTTGAAGGAATAAAGAGTTTCTAATTGTCATTGGTTATTGGCGACTTGAAGGAATCAAGAGTTTCTAATTGTCGTTGGTTATTGGCGACTTGAAGGAATCAAGAGTTTCTAATTGTCATTGGTTATTGGCGACTTGAAGGAATCAAGAGTTTCTAATTGTCATTGGTTATTGGCGACACACAGCGCGGAGTCTACTGTGATCATGTTTGCTGATTGCCACTGGAGATTCATGTGACCAGAATGTTTACCGATAGGATCTATGAAGTAATTAGAAATACGCTTCGTCACCAAACTATAAAATAAAAACGATGTCCTAAAAATCCAATGTCACATCAAAAACTGTCTTGACTGTCAAAATAAAAATCTGTCGTAAGATAATGATAGTCAAATATGTTTAATTTCGATTATTTATTGTTTTCATTTTCTATTGTCGTAAACATGTACAATCAGCCGTAACATCCGGTTAACCGGGTACCATCTGTAAAGTTTTTACGGGTATCCGGATAGAAAAAACGGTATTCGTTGAGATCCCTTTACATAATATATAATTTTCTGTGATTTGTAGTTATTGAAAACTATCCAATTTAAAATCTAACCTTTCAAATATGTCTTCTTACTCCCATATTGCTTTAACGTTTTTTACCGGTTCCAGTGTTTGTGTCGCCTTTGATGCTCTGCATCAATGACTTTTTTTTTCTGCTTTATTTTCCTGCCACGTCTACGTAACGAACAAAATGATGAAAAGCCGTCAAGCTTCTCCTGAGTGGGATATGGCAATATCAGGTGTCCGGCCAACTTGGAGTGCGCAAATGCACAATTTCAAGATTTTCAAGCGTATTTCTATAGTATAGTTTAAAAATCAACTGTTGAATGGCCCTTTCTTAATACAACCTGAGCATGTGGTAACTTATCATGTGCAATTCAAAAATGTTTATGCCTTTCAAAAAAGAGATGTTAACATTCCTGAGAAACAACTTGAAACAGTCATTTCGCGGTAATTATTTACGTAATTTTCCATCGTAGTAGTGTTGTTATCCCATATCTCCAACAATCTGGAAAGTGTCCTGAATCCAGGCTCATGTTGATAATATAACAAAATATGATGACATTTATCTAAACTTTCATTAAAATATTGCATGAGAATGAAAACTGAGCCATGTGCATTGCTTTTTGACCATTTTAAGTTGCATTTGCACATTAATTGTGTATGAATGGACTGTCTAGCCCTTTGTTAAATAGAAATTAAAATGGTGGCAATTACAAGAAAATGTACAAACTCTTCGACAAATATCTAATATTTCTAAATAAAAAAAAATAATGATAATACTCCGCCACTGTTAAAACGATATCTACTCTCGTTTTACGTGTCTATAAACTTTCTCAAAAATCTTTCTGCAATTTAAGGTTATTTCTTGTACGACTCAGTTTGAACATTGGTTTGTTGTTGTTGTTTTAATTGTGGAAGTTAAGTTTTTGGTCATGTTGTCATGTACATCCTCCATGGTTTGTAAGTTTTGGAGACCATCTATACCTGCTGATTTCTTTTCGCTTTGTTTTCTTGATGCTGCCTTAATTATTAAAATGTAATGTCTGAGTGTTCCAGTGTTTCGGTTTTCATTTAGAGATTCGTCGTGTTGTTTGGTGTTGGTTTATTTACATCAATATCCTTAACCAAACCTCCCAATAACATTTAATTGTTTCTTTGTGCAGTTTTATTGATAAGGAAATGTGACAAAGTCCTAAGATACATTGCAACATACATATATACCAAAATTTAAAGAGGCACAGAACAAGTGGATTTACATGAGTTACCGCCTTGGATAATCATCATCATCATCATCATCATCATCATCATCATCATCATCATCATCATCATCATCATCATCATCATTATCATCAATAATAATAATATTATTAATATTATTATCCTTTTAATTATTTTGTTTGTGTTTTATTATTATTTTTATTATTAGTATATTTATCATCACTATTTTGTTTTTATACTTATTTTTATAGCATTTATCATTGTTATGTTTATAATTGTTCTTTTTTAGATTCGGTAACTGCTTTTCTTCTTTTGTTAGTTAAACTATTTTACACAATAACTTATTACCATCCTTGTTATACGGAGGGCCTACATCAACTTTTAAAGTTAAACACATGAAAGGACCTACTTGCATGAATTATTCAGGGGAGACTATTCGTCAATGTCTCACATTGTGTCAAAAAGTTAGCAAAATGCCGTAAACTGATTTAAAATAAAACGGGTTCGTGTTGGTGGAGACCGGGGTAGGCGTTTGTCGGGGTGGTTGTTGTGATGTTGTTGTCGTTGTTGGCGGTGGCAGGGGTGTTGGTGGAGCAGCTGAAGGTGCTGGCGGTTGATCTGCTGGCGCTGTTGCTGCTGATGCTGCCTCGACTGTCACGATTGATTTATTCAAACGAATTTCTTGACAGCTGAATCATATATATTTAAACAACTATGTGGCGTTAAATTAAAAATGCGTACAAATTCCTGACTATCCTATAAGGCATACAATTCTGATAATTATAATAGTCAATTGTATTATTGAACCTGTAGCCACATACAAAGACAATTTGCTGACAGCTTAATATGTAAAATGTCACATTTAAAAAGGACTCGGAGTGTCATCTAAACTAATTGAAAGGTTAAGTTGTTATTGTCATCACGATATGTAGTTTACTAATTGATTATATAATTTGTTTAAATTATGTGTCGCTTATAAGATATCAGATGTCTGATCTATCAAAGGTTCTTTAATTTATCAAATTATGGAATAAGATGCTATAATATTTCTGTCAGACACATTGTTGTATATTCTTATTAAAGGTTTCAAATGATGTGCTTTATTTTAATAACAATATCCCTCCTGTGTAATATTTATTCTCTTAATAAATTATCATTAAATGCACTTGGAAAATACTTTAAACAGTCCACGTGGAAATTACTTTCTGTGTTCAGGTAAAAGGTGTATTTAAATATTCAATGCCTTACGGAAATATCCGAAGAATTTTGGAAACATTCGACTGTGTTTTTTAATTTGCCTTTGATTCTTCCTTATTGACAGAACTGGCGTTGTTCGACCGCTATTTTGACAGTAGCTAAATGTACGTCCCACAAGAATGATATACTTAGATTCACGAGTTATTTAACTAATTTTTTTGCATTCTTTAACTGTATGTAATGTTTCTCTGCTTCGGGCTTATACCAATAAAGCCATACAATTATCGCACGTCGTTTTTCACAATATGTCCTCACTTTTGGTGACATCATTTTTACATAGTTCGACGCTATTTCCATCATTTTTTATTTCTTTTTTGTTTGTTTATTTTGTTTGTTGGGATTTTTGTCCTACCAAGTGTATGATATATAAACCTATAAAATTAACAAAGCACGCAATTTCATGGACATTCATTTAAAAAAAATCTTGTTTGAAACACAGAAGTTTCCTTCGAATTCGCATTCTCTTTTTCAGTACGCAACACTTTACCAAGTTTCAAACTCGAGTCTTTCGTAGACTCTCCAATTTGCTTATCCTACAACTGGCAGCTAAAGATATTGCTACTTTTAGGTTTAGTTTTTTTAATCAAAAACATTGTAGCGTACAACAGTGAAACAAGTACACTTTGATTGTTTTATAGTTTATCGTCAAAATCACAGTCATCGACAACACAGGTCATGTACATGTCATCATCAAATGTTGTTAGCGGCGAATTTTGTACAGTAGTTTAAGAATATTCCGTTTTCGAATTATAACCAACTCTTACTCTTTCCTATTTTGCTTCTTTAACATTGTTTTTCGTATTTTACTAGCAATCATAAGCTTCTCAATAGGTTGAGAAAACAGTGTTATAATTTTCATTGAAAACAATAGACCATTCAAAACGGAGTTGTATACAGTAAAACAGTGTGACTGAAAAATTATTGTAATTATGAAATAGTTATTAACAATTCTTGCCTCTCACAGCGTGGGCCCGAGTCCCGTTCTGGGCAAAGGACATTATGTAGGAAGGTCTTCCAGCTGACTTGCGGTGCGCCGGTGGTTCTACCCGGACATTTATCTGGGGTCTTCCTCCATCAAAATAGCAAGACGTCTTTATAATGATCATAATTGGTCGCTGCGATGTTTTTTTCCAAAAAAGAAACAAAAACTCAAAGTTCTTTAAAGACGATTTTCTGACTCTAATAGAAATAAGATGCATTACGTAGAATGTTCAATATTAAGCTACAAATGGGCATTTCGGTTTGCCAAATGGCACGAGCATGCACATTGGAATTTAATATGGGAAGGTCGCACGGGGTCAATAATATCCAACCTGGCAACCCGACGGCTAAGGAATATATATATATATATATATATATATATATATATATATATATATATATATATATATATATATATATATATATATATATATATATATATATATATATATATATATATATATATATATGTATATATATATATATATATATATATATATATAAAGCGTCGACATTAATATGCTTGTCAAATTATTATACGACATAAAATATCGACATCAATATGCCTGTCAAATTATTATATGACATAAAATATCGATCGACATAAATATGCTTGTCAAAAAGTTAATAATGAAATACCCTATAAATATAATTAGGTCAAAATAAAAGTGCAGAAGATACACATTATGCATTTTGCCCTACCTAGAAACTTATATCTGGGATTTAGATTTGGATTTGCCGACATTTTTTGCCGATACTGTGCAGCGACATTCCTATCATTATAGCACAGGGGCACTTATGAGGTGCACAGGGACTGAACCCGGCCGGTCCATAATTCCGACACCGACGAGTCAGGCGTAATGCTGTCCTCTTAGCCCCGAGTGTTAGGAGGGAAGCCACTACTACCAACTTTAAAGTCTTTGGTTTGACCCGGCCGGGGTTTGAACCCACGACCTCCCTATCCGCAAGCCGACGCTCTACCATCTGAGCTATTGCGACCGATACTCTCTTCTTCATATTTTTATTTCATACTAGTTTTTTTGCAACCACTGTACGGTAACTCGTTTAAAACTTGTGCTCAGTTTGTAAGGTTACCTGTATGTTTGATCACTGCGTTTGTCGTCCCTCCAACAGTATTTCAATTATCTGGAGACGGAGTCAACTTAAAGCAAATTTAGTGCTGCCATCACTGTGTATACCATGTAGTGAACACTTCCCATTCACATTATCCTGACAACGTGCAGACCAGTCGTGGAACTATCCTTATATTTGTTTGAGCGTTAGCAAGGGGGCTATACACTACCATTTTTAACGACTTTAGTATGTCGCAGCCCGGGATCGATCCAGGAGCCTCCCGTACCTGGAGCCGACACTCTACCGCTACCAGGCCCGGTCAAGGTTACTATAAGTAACGTTATTTAGATATTTTGTTAAAATAATAATAACTATAAACATAATCTCTAGAATGTTTGATTTTTATATCCAGTATTTTATTTAAATTAAACGTATTTAAGTCTTTTGTTAAAATAATAACTATAAAATAGTCTTTAAGAATGTTTGGTAATTTATTTCAGTTAAACGTAAATAAAACACACCACAAAACAACACCATTACGTCTGTTAGAAATAAAAAAAAAAGTTTTAAAGTTTCAACACTTAATTAAAGCAAAATAATGGTCACATAAGATCTTTTGACGACATTTTCTTTCCAAATTTTTCTTGCACGCCCATACAAGTTTTGATGATCCGTAAGATATTCCTCTTGCCGATGGCCTAAGTCCTTAGCGACCTGCAGCAGAAAAACATGATTATCGAGTCAAAGCAAGACAATAATTTGGTGTTTAATGCTATACTGAAAAGCGGAAAAGTCCAGTGGTAGGACTCCGGATCATTGGGTCCGTGGTTCGAACCACGGTCAGGTCGCTGCTAATTCCATTAAGCAAGAAATTAACAACGAGTTGTTCCGCTCCACCCAGGTGTATAAATAAGTAACTTCGATGGGGTTTCGGGTCAGTAATACTACTTCCCATCGCCATCTGTCGGCTGCCATAGTACGGATTTACGAATTCACCCAATGACCAGGGGATATACTGTAAAGTTGGCTGAACAAGCAGTAGCTTGAAAGAAGACTATAACTTGGTATTACCTACCACCTATGCTAAGAGTGTAATAATTTTATTCCGGGTTAGGTGTATTTTTCTTTTTGTTGGGCAAATAATCTCATCAACATTAGTCATTTATTATTACTTGATAAGTTATTAATTAATATTATTTTTTAAGTTAATCGGAGACGGTATCCGATTGAAGCAGATGCCGTGCTGTCATCTCTGTAAATAGCAGGCTGTAAACATCTTGCATGACCACTTCAGTCAGATTATCCCGACACGGATCGGACAATTTTGGAAATACCAAAAACTTTCTACATGTATTAGCAAAGTGACTATTTCCAGTACGATTTTACAATTATTGATGTTTCGCGGCCCGCGTTTACACCATACATGGAGCACAATAGCTTTAATTACCAGATCTAGTATCTGGTACGTGCATATAAGTGTTCATTTTGACTGATGTAATTCCGGTACAGGTTTAACAGTGTGAAATACAAACTGGGTAATTCCAGTTCCGACAAGCCAGTGTTCATTATAAACCGTCTAATTCCCACATGGATGTACCGGTGTTCATATAAATATTGTAATTTGGTTCAGATATACTAGTGTCCATAATAATAATGAAATGCCAATTAAGATATACTAGTGTTCATTATAAATTAGTACTACCGGTTCAAATATACCAGTGTTACTACAAATTTTGCCATTCGAGTTAATATTTTACAGTTTTCAGCATAAATCTTGCCATTCTGGCTCCGATATACCAGTGATTATAATAAGTCTCTCCAGCCATGTTCAGATAAAGCCGTTTCATTATAAATATTGTCATTCCGATTCAGTTAAACCACTGATTGAAACGTCTTTCCATTCATGTTCAGAAAAAAAACAACATTATTATACCAGTTTTCATTTCATTTACTAATATTATAAATCTGGTTAATGATGTTTGGTGTGTTCCGGCTTTATCATATCAATGTTCATTATGAATATTTTGTCTGATAAAGGTTTACCTTTGTTCATAAAAACGGTGATTTGGATCATCCTAAACACATTCAATACAAAAGATTGTGTAAATGTATATACACTAACAATCAAATTTAAAAAGTCAGTGTAACAAGTAAAAAATGTGATTTTTGGTATTTTAAATCTAGATGAACACGATGGACTAGTGGAGCTAGCCGAGATCCAAAGAGTATGTGGTCAATAAAACAACTGCACTAATTTGTAGCAATGATTTGTATGTAAATGAATGGTTTACCGTATGCGCCGTAATCGTTTATTTTGAGGAAATCTATGCATTGAAACTGTTCTGTTTTCGACCACCTTCCTGCGATAATCACCTTTACATATGCGTCAATACTTCGGCGATTTTGATTTCGGCTGTGTTTCTTTCTTTACAAAGTTTCCACGCTTCTCGATGTTAATGTTGTACACGCTGATAAAATTTCTGCTATGCACCGGATGTGAAATCAGCTCGAGTGCGCATGTGCATATGGGGAGTACTTACGGGCAGACAACTTAGTCATCGGAAAGAGCAATTGTAAACATTTGTTACTTGTGATTATTCGTTGACAATGTTATATATTCAAACGCAAATGATGAAACAACACACAGTAATACAATATCCATTAATAAATTATATTTGCCTTTTCAAATTTAGTGAAATTATAATCTCAGTCAGTATGTTGTAATTGGAAAAGTACAATAGTACAAGAACTGCGGGTCTTCCCTTAGTGAAATTTCCTCCTTACCCGCTGTTCAGAACATTTCTGAATACTGATGTTATGCCTTCAAACGGGACACTTTTCATTTGGTCAGTAAATAATAAATAAACAAAATCTGGCCTTTTGGACTACAAAAAATAATACAGAGGGAAATCACTAACAAATACTTTATATAAAGTGTTCTCTACTGTCATGAACGATCGGCTGTATAAAATTGACAGACAACTTTAACAAATTGATGATTGCCAAGCCCGTCTTCATCATGGCTTGTGTTATAGCATGTTCTTATTATTGGCTATTGCACAAAAGTATTTACCAGGACAATGCATTATGATAAATTGCCGTTATTTAGACTTAAAAAGGTTTTTTGATAAAAGGAACAATGAAAGTTTAATGTTTAAAATACAATAGGAAAGCTGATTACAATGTATTCTTTGCTATAAATCAATAAACACGTACCATTAATTCAGTGGTTAAGATGAAATATTAAAATGTAGTTGTGTGTTTTTGTAACACTGGTATCCACCAAGGTGACATATCGAGTTCGACAACCTTTTCATCGTTGTAGATAAAAAGCCTTCCCTAATTAGTGCAAAATCCAGTAAACGTATTTTTGTGATTTTATTCCAGATATACATGTACTTTAT
The DNA here is from genome assembly GCA_007844125.1 of Sinonovacula constricta. Lineage (NCBI taxonomy): Eukaryota > Metazoa > Mollusca > Bivalvia > Cardiida > Solecurtidae > Sinonovacula > Sinonovacula constricta. Next base: position 16,771,126 of record CM017568.1, read on the forward strand.
TTAAAGTTTGCTGATTTGTTGATTGCTATGGTGAAATTTTGATCCAATTTCAACAAAAAAATTGAGTATGTAATAGTATGGTTCGCAAGTGTTGGGCTGAACATTGTTGTCAATAATCAAATCTGTCCACGTCGAATATTGCAGAGTATCCCAACGTGAATTCTTCGAATAATACTACTGCTGCCTTAGGAGAAAGCGGTAGATTACAACTAGGTACATGTATTACATACAAAATAAAATGGATAAAAACTAGTGTATACTAATACTACTGCTGCCTTAGGAGAAAGCGGTAGATTACAACTAGGTACATGTATTACATACAAAATAAAATGGATAAAAACTAGTATAGACTTGTAAAAAACGGACAATACAGATACCCAAAACATTTTTGCCTTTAGTTAAAACGTCTTATGTGATACCTGATGCATGCATGTGCTACAGAAATAACAACTATACAGAAAATATACTGAAACTATATGTATTATAAATACGGTTTTGGTGTGTCTAGTTGTCACTAAGTATTTTGAATCTTGAATGTTTATACTTGAATGTAAGCTAAAATTACATATTTTGAATAAAAACTGTTAAAAGTCGATGCGACCACTATAAATATACAAATACATATAAATAGCGTTATCTGAAAGCATGCCATTTTTTTTTAGAAATATACTCACATCCTAAAAAGTGCGAGTCCCGAACTTTTACGCCATCTACCAATACGGCACGCACATGGCTCGACCCACATATAGACTGAGCAATTCGTCACCGCCTGCCAGAGGCTTGCACTGGAGACCTTTTCCGCAGCGGCCCTTGGTTACCCCACAATATTCTCCTAGTTGTCGTGCGCACGTAAGGCAGCACGAGCAAACGCCAATCTCTTTCACTGGCTCACAGTCATAAGGCAATAAAGGGCACTTAATGTTGTGACAACCTTCGCAATTAAAAGCCCTTCGGACTTTCAAATATCCATCGTCCTCAAGAAAACCTGGTATTTTCAGTCCAAAACAGGTTCCAAGTAGCGCGATGACAGTCACAATCCGCAGATTGAATCTCATGTCTGTTGCCATTGATGCCACTGCACCGTTTTGAGGTATGTAGACGAGTGTCCACCTTGATTGTTCTGTGTACTAACTGGTCAGTCGGTACTAAACACCATTTATATACTAGTCAGCAGAGGAATATTAGGGCGGTGGGCATTAAAGACTCGGCAGACACAAGATAACGCCAGGCGGACACTCAGAAGTGCCAATGGGGAATGGTCATGCATTATTTTACCGACAGGTGGTGTTTTTCAGACACTAGAAATGGTGCCATAACTACGGTGAAGTGATTTGGCGCGTCATCTAGCACTATTTTGTTTCAGAACGGAGGCTGTGTTGACACTCGCCGGAAGGACTGATAATGAAATAGTAACATTTTGTTTGTGAACGTGTGCTGTTATCTAGATTGAAGCTGATTCTAGATGACCAAGTTTGTCAACAGAAGTCAGCTCAGTACTTGACAATCACGCTCAAATTAATTCAAAACGCAAGCCAATTCAAATCGTGATGCTAATAGATTGTTTATCTTAATGTTCTTTTTTAAATAAATACAATACTGCATCGAAAATGAGGTTTCCTCTGCGTATAGTATGTTTCGATTTTATTTATTTATTTTTTTTTTATTTGCTTAGGGCAAACATCCTAACCTGTTTTCAGTTATTATTCACATTATTTAATTCAATGGAATTTCATTTTTTACTTTCGTATTTTCGTTTCAGCCTGTTGATACTTTATTAACGTAAAACATCGTTGTATTTGGCGCCGTATAACCTATCAAGTGTCGTTGTATCGTAAATTATCGTTGTATTTAGTGCCGTATAACCTATCAAGTGTCGTTGTATCGTAAAACAACGTTGTATTTGGCGCCGTATAACCTATCAAGTGTCGTCGTATCGTAAAACATCGTTGTATTTGGCGCAGTATAACCTATCAAGTGTCGTCGTATCGTAAAACAACGTTGTATTTGGCGCAGTATAACCGATCAAGTGTCTTCGTATCGTAAAACAACATTGTATTTGGCGCCGTATAACCTATCAAGTGTCGTCGTATCGTAAAACAACCGTGTATTTGGCGCAGTATTACCTATCAAGTGTCGTCGTATCGTAAAACATCGTTGTATTTGGCGCAGTATAACCTATCAAGTGTCGTCGTATCGTAAAACAGCGTTGTATTTGGCGCAGTATAACTTAGCAAGTGTCGTCGTATCGTAAAACATCGTTGTATTTGGCGCAGTATGACCTATCAAGTGTCGTTGTATCGTAAAACAACGTTGTATTTGGCGCAGTATAACCTATCAAGTGTCGTCGTATCGTAAAACAACGTTGTATTTGGCGCCGTATAACCTATCAAGTGTCGTCGTATCGTAAAACATCGTTGTATTTGGCGCCGTATAACCTACCAAGTGTCGTTGTAACGTAAAACATCGTTGTATTTGGCGCCGTATAACCAATCAAGTGTCGTTGTATCGTAAAACATCGTTGTATTTGGCGCCGTATAACCTATCAAGTGTCGTTGTATCGTAAAACACACAATACAAGTACAAAACATATTACTAACTGGCATTACAACACTTAAAAATTGACGAGTTGTACAAGTATATGTGTATGCATTTTATATATAATACAACAAATTTCAGTGTTATTCTACGATATACATTGATATCAAATTAAATATGTTTAAACTAAATTGTAGTGTTTATTTAATTGAAGTTTAGGGACAAATTATTAAAATGAAACTTCGAACACGGGTTAGTGTTAAATGTAAACAAAAAACAGACACATTAAGAGAAATAAAAGTGAGCATATACAATTACACCTGTGACGTAGTTAAAATCGCGAAATAAGGGAAGTAACCAGTGCAACAGTATCGGAACTTTTATATGACAAGTGGTGACTGTCCAGTGTTTTGTTTTGGAAGATTTAAAGATTTTTAAGATACGTGCATTTTTTCAGAAAAGGATTTTTAGAAAATTGATGTTTTTGTTTGTGTCAGTGGCCACGTCAGTGTTACCGTTAGATTTTTGCAAGTGCGTCTATATTGTTTGCCCAAAATTGTACACATGTATGTTTCTTTGACAAAATAAAGTTTGCCTAAATACGAGGTTTTATGTACATGGTAATACAAGAGTTATTTTATTAGAAGTTAATATTGCCGCAATTTAGGTCTGGGCTTGAAGCAAGATAAGGTGGTTTTAGAGTAAACTGATAACTTCACAGTATAAACACGTTGTTCGAAATGTGTTTTTATGAAAAAAGCTCCGAATGATGAGCTCTTAAGCGTCGCGACAAAATGTTGTTGTTGTTTTGTTGTTGATGTTGTTTGTTTTTTGTTTGTCTAATTTTTAATTTTGGAAAATGTCATCCAGTAACCACAATGTTGGCTGATATTGTAAACCCAATGCAAACAAACACAAGAAAAAACATCGATATGCGAAGTTCAAGGCGCCTCACGCCTTTAAAGCAAATAAATAAAAGGCACGTTACGATCACAGTAAATGTATTGTCATTAAATAATTTCAGAACGCATAAGAACTTATCGGTTTATATCTATAGATATTTCGATTTAGATTTATATTCATCATTTTCTATTTGATAAGTTGCACATTGCCTGCTATTGCGCTTCTTTCGCTGTTACCGGCTTCATTGATAGTTTTGTAATTGCAAACTGCACCGTCAACCTTGGCATACACAGCTCTTTTCTTTAAAATACCTGATCGTCAAATTGTCTGCTATATTATTTTCCCATTTACACCACAGAAGAACAAATCACATATGTTGTCATTTCTGTCGAAGAGAATCAATGGCAATAATGATCATCAATTAAAGATCAAATTAATGAATTTGACTGTTACAAGTGCAGATGATGTATGGGTGTAAATGATACTGTAATCTTAATACTTTAAACGCGAAAGACGTCAAAATGGGCAATAACTCTCTATAAGTATAGTATAAGTAGTAATAGTAGTAGTAGTGATAGTAGTAGTAGTAGTGGTAGTAGTAGTAGTAGTAGTAGTAGTAGTAGTAGTAGTAGTAGGAGAAGTAGGAGTAGTAGTAGTAGTAGTAGTAGTAGTAGTAGTAGTAGTAGTAGTAGTAGTAGTAGTAGTAATAGTAGTAGTAGTAGTAGTAGTAGTAGTAGAAGGAGTAGGAGTAGTAGTAGTAGTAGTAGTAGTAATAGTAGTAGTAGTAGTAGTAGAAGTAGTAGTAATAGTAGGAGTAGTAGTAGTAGGAGTAGTAGTAGTAGTAGTAGTAATAGTAGTAGATGAAGTAGTAGTAGTAGTAGTAGTAGTCCTCGTCGCCGTCGTCGTCAGTACGTCCGCGTCGTCGTCGTCCTCGTCGTCGTCGTCGTCGTCGTCGTCGTTCAGAGTCGTAGTCGTCGTCGCTCCTCGTCGTCGTCGTCGTCGTCGTAGTAGTAGTAGTCGTAATAGTAGTAGTATTTTCTTTCATTTTATTTAGTATCTTTATTCTTATGTTAACTTTATTTTATTTATTTTTTATCCATAATCACCCATCTTATTATATTTATAGTATTTTATTCGTGTTATAATTTGTTTATAAGAATCAGGCTTTTGACACTTAGAGTTTTTATGTTTATTATTTAATATTGTAATTTAGTGTTACTATTGATATGAGAATTGTTTGATACATTTTATTTAAAAGTCAAATATTAAGTTTTAAGCCTTTTTAATGATAGAATCAAATATAATTATTTAACCGAAATTATGAAAAACACATATATTCTTGTTTATCTTTGTATAACGTAATGGGTATTTAATTCATGTACGTAGAATAATATTCAAATAAACACAAAACGATTTACGATAAATAAACAAATTCTTATGTAAACGACTAAAATATATATGCAATGTTTGTTTGACTTTTAAGTCTCACGTCCCAATGCAGAAAATCTTTGTGTTAAACGTTAAACATTTATTTAATTAATACTGGAGTAATATGCGCCATCTTGTCATAGTCAGGTTGGTTGTGGCCATTATAGTGACTTCAATCTATTTTGGTGTATGAAGACTCCAGAAAAATATCTTGGCCGAGCCACCAGCGGGCCGCATGGCAGCTAGAACTCTTCCACAATCTTTAGCCCTGGACAGGAGTCGAACACACCTTTTGGAGAGGTGAAACCGCCAGGGGCGTCAGAAAAATAGGCAACTCTATCACGTCAGAAATTTACTGTATTTGATAATATGTAAAACTAGAAATAAAGTAAGTGAAATTGTGTACAAAAAAAAATCTATTTCTTGGCCCCTTGTATATATCTATAAAAATGTTATATTAATAAGTCCATGTGTGGGTAATGTATAACCAGATGACAGCATGTATAGTTTAGTCTGTTATTTATACTGCTCTATCATAGAAAATGCTAACTTATGGGCGTAAAAAAAAAAATTCATTCAGTGAACAATAAAAAAAAACCACTGTCATGAAAAATAGGAACACATATAAATATACACATAAGATAGTACAAAACAACAAGAAAATGTCTTACGAAGTAAGTGTAAAAGTTCTGTTAACATAGTTTCAAACTTTCATCCATATTATATATAAATTGTGTAAATCAAGTGAAAATAAAACAACTAATATCTGTATATGAACGAATCTGGAAGATACATATCATATATACATAATGCAAATATACAATAATGTTCATGGAGAATAATTTCGTCCCGCTTCTGCAATTTCTAAACGTATTCAAGAATCTCACTATTCGCCAGACGGGGAAGTGTGACATACACCGATTTCCCGCCTTCATGTCTGGTGTCCTATTTGAAACTACACCCCAGAACGCATGATGAAATATTGAAATTGTTCATGTTACATAGATGATGGCATTGTCAGTTAAAAGTCGGCATCGGTGTATCGCAGTGCTGTCACAATCTACTGTATTCTCAAATATCTGCAAGCGAGCATTGCATGAACTGAGGATGATTTCATTCCGACACGACTCACTATGCCCAACGTCAGTGCTTCAAATGACACTGTACCAATTCCATGCTCCACTTCTTCGACATGGAGACGAGGTGTATACGTTAGGGCGAGAAGCATTTGAAATGTGCATGTAGAAGTTACAAATCCTGCGGTGAATGATAAAACGTCTAACCAACATGAGTAATGTATTTGTCTTCGGCGGCTTCTTCGATTGTGAAGTCCTGTAGACCGCCTTCTGGAATTGGCAACACACTTTCCAGCTTGGCCACTGCAATAGCGTCGAAAATATCGAGGAATACATTTTCCTGAGGTATTGTGTCAAATGCTCCCGCATTCAACATGGTTTCTCGGACATCGTATGAAACGTTGGCCAAGAAAACCTTGATGTTGACATGTCCATACTCTTTGTAAATATGACAAATCACATTAACACCCGATATGTCGACATAGTTCACCGTGGAGAAATCAAGGATGACGTGGTGAATTCTTCGCATTCGTCGAATCTTTTCATCGGTGACCATTTCTTGACCATCTTCAGGGTCGATTGATTCCACGGAGTTGATGGTTGTTATTGTCGTGACACTCATATTTCTGGAATGTAAATTGTATTCCTTCGGAATATCGAGCGTCGCTGGAAGATCGTCGTCTTTGCCGTTATAGACTGGGTTGTCAAGACCTGTACCCAGGTTTCCATGGCTGTTCAGACGTGTAAATTTGGTTCCCTCAATCGTTGAAACGGAAGAAGTTCCATTTGTTGTATCTGACTTCTCGCCATTTATCGTAATGCCTGGCAATTCTGTTTGTTTTCCGTTTTGCTTTAGTGTGAAGCTGTCAGTTGCATGGACGACCTTCTTCTCTTCTTTCTCAAGTTTCCGCTCTTGCTTCTTGATAAATTTCAGCAGCTTTCTTGGGTTGACTGTAGCTCGGTACAGAGCCATGCGGAAGATTTCTGCATTCGCAAAGAAAATATTTGAGTGGAATCTGTACACCTTTAAGCCAGAGATTTCCATCGAATCTGTGTATCGTTTGTGCTCAACAACTGCAATGTCTTTCATAGTTCTGCCGACCCTGTAGCCACGTGCAAACTGCGCCTGGAAGACGACAGTGATCAAAGACACAACAACGCCGATGCCAAGGCCATAGTCGATATCTAGGAAGACGACACTGACAAGTGTTGAAAACCAGATGACGAAATCAATCTTGTTGACTTTCCAGAATTTCACACAATCCTTGAGCTGAATAAAGAGGCCTTTAAGGGCGACCACGATGATTGTTGCTAATGCTGATTTAGGAAGAGGTTCGAACAATGGGCTCATTACTAGGATTAGGAGAATAAGCAGGGCCGCGGAGAAAATGCCGTTCAAGGTTGTCTTAGTGTTCATACTACTGGCAACCATTGATCTTGGTGGAGCCACAGCGGATGGGAAACATCTGAAGAAAGACGAAGCAAAGTTGCACATTCCATAAGCGATTAATTCTTGACTGTCATCGACTTCGTAGTTGTGTCTCTTGGCACAGATCTTAGCCATGGCGATTGTGTTAGCAAAGATCAGGATGGCAAGGACAAAACAGTCAACGAAATATGTCTCAACTCCGTCAAATGTAGGAACCGTAGGAGCTGGAATGGTGTTCGGAATCGTGCTAACAACGTCAACGCCATAGTTCTCCCTCATGTTACCGGCGTATGAAGCAACTGTTGCGAAAATTACGATAAATAGTTCCACTGGAATCGGGATAGGTAGTTTGTCTTTCAGCTTCTCGTTAACGTAATCTTTCACGAACAGGATAATGATTGCCGACACAATGGCGATGATGAGTGCTGCGATATTGGCATCAGTTACGGCGAGAAAGATAGCACTGTAGGTTTTTACGATTTTGAAGGCACCGCTGTAGCGGGTGATTTTGACCCCAAGGATGGCAGGTATCTGGCTTGTTGCAATGTGCACACCAGCACCGGACGTAAACGCGCTAAAGAATGAATCAGACAGATACGCTGTGATGAATCCAAGTTTCAGCATGCCCATGATGACAAGAATCATTCCGGTGAAGAAAGCAATGCCCATGGCAGTTGCTTCCTTGTAGTCCATGAACTCCGGAATGTCCTCCCAAGACAACGTTTCGTTTCCTGTATTGTTGTTCATGAGATGAGCGTTTGCTAGCTTGAATCCATCCGCTTGCCTGTCAACCACAGCCGCCGTGACGATGCAGATGACGGCACTGGTTCCCATGGAAACGTGAGCCGATGTACCAAGCAGCACGTACAGTAAGACAGGCCATACAGAAGTGTATAGTCCATTCTCGACCTTGACAGACGTCAGAAGACCAAACGCAAGGGCTTGAGGAATATGAAGAATGCCAATGGTAATGCCGGCAAGGATATCAGTAACCGCATATTCCTTAAGGTTGTAATAACGGAGAACCTTGATGATTGGAAAGTAGGAAAACAGGATCTTGGAGACTTTCTGTTTGCTGCAGTGGCATTTGGACTTGATGCGGTCGGCTATTGAAACAGAGTCGTCATCTGACTTTAAATGGAGCTCATCGAATGCGGTTTGAGTGAACGGCTGACGCTTGACCACCACGCTGTTTTCAACCAGGAGAGCTTGAGGACAAGAGAATCGTCTCTTGCTGTTAAGTCCAGGAACCGCACTACGGTCTATGGAAAGTCTGTGATCTGCCATCGCGACTGTCTTGTCTGAAATAAAAGCAAAACAACAATAGTGATACATTGTTGTATTAGTCCTTGCGCCTTTGAACTACCAGAAATCGGTTCTATTATCAGTCACAAATGCGTTTATAAATTTCACCTTATTCCCCTTTATATATTTCTGTGGTTAATACTGATTAAATAAAAATACAAAAAAATAGTCTCTGATTAGTATGTAGCACATGACATATATTCCTAAATTAAAGTAAAGGAGAAAGAGAAAGAAAGAAAGAAAACGGTGGCCATTTTAATGTATCTTATTTTCTCGAAACCCCCTGTCATCTGCTTGTATGACTTCATTAATAATGCTTAATGGAGCTACGTGAATGTATGTAATTAATTGTGTTTACATTATATTAACACCCTTGTGCACAGTGTTTCCTCACAGCTGTTAAGAAATAATCCTATCTTTTTTTTTGCCGAAAAGAGAATAAATTACAACTTAAGTCATAAAAGTGTAAGCTTAGACACTGATCTCCTACTTGGAGTGCTAAACGAAATTCTTGAAGCTGTGCTAATAATTCACCGCGTTATGCCCGCCATTTTCTCGCTGACACCTGCATAAAAGCTTCCCAAATGTTCTTACACTCTGAAAGAAGCAGACATAAACTATACTTGTATATAGCATTGTACGATGTCATCTTCCTAGCCATCCGGCACAAAATGACAGAAGCAAGCAGGCTGTGCGTGTCATATGTACATTTGCGTTAACACAGACCTGTCCAAAAAAGACACAATGACTGCTAAAAATGGAAGTCTAGAAGATAAATTAATTCAATTTATGTTGGACAGGGGATGCGAACGTCATAGAAATTTACGTTAAAATTAGCATATTCAAGACAGGTGTACTACGGCAGTTTAAGTAGAGGTTTTGGAGAGAGAGACTCACACAGAGACAGAGAGAGACGGAAAAAGAGAGAGACAAAGTCAGAGAGACAGCGAGAGACAGATAAAGAGAGAGATAGGCAGACCGAGAGACAGAAAGAGAGAGAGAGAAAGATATATACAGAAAAAGAAAGAGACAGACAGTAAGACAGAGACAGCTACTTGAGAGAGCGACAGAGAGATGGAAGGGAGAGAGGGAGGGGAGAGAGAGAGAGAGAGAGAGAGAGAGAGAGAGAGAGAGAGAGAGAGAGAGAGAGGGGGGGGAGAAAGAGAGAGAAAGAAGAGATGAACGCTAAGAACAAGTATAAGTATGTAATAAAAGAAGGGATAGGCAAGTATAGATGAGGATAATTCTTGTTATATTGGAATGGATAGGCAAGGATAGGCCTGGATAAATAAGCTGTATAGAAATAGACATGTAAGGATAGACAGGGGTATATATATAACATAGAAAGAGACAGGATAAGGAGATATTTATGCTAAAATATCAATATGATGTATTTTATCGATTATTAATAAGCATAATCAACTTGACCTTGTTAAACTTAGTACCACTTTAATTGTCAAATGAACCATCTTTTTTTTCAAGATCAACAACAACAAAAATATGCGCCGTGCATTCCTTTGTTTTCTTCAGTCCCTGCATCCTTTCGCAACCTTTACGCCTAGGTGCTCTGGGATAAAGACAATTCATAAAAACGAACTTCCACTTCATTATTCAGAACATAAACAATGGTGTCCCTGTTCCTGACCTCCTGGTATGATTAAGCAAGGGGCGAATTACAAAACCACATACAGAGACCGTTTCCTGTTCCGGAAACTGTCACAGATGCGTTCTTACGCACAAACGACTTCGGATTGTAGTATTTTACAACAACACTTCAGAGCATTTTGTACGCATAATGGTCTCTACTTGTTAAAGCGACTTAAAATGTTCTTAAGTGAGACGAGTAACATTGCCGCCATCAAATTATGGCTTGGTCAATTCTGATTGGTCAATAAAAATAACCCTTGTATACAGATCAACAGTAACCGGAAATGTTTTACGAATAGAGGTAATAAAAAACTTCAAAGAGACATGATAAGGCGCTCCCGGTTTGGTATTCTTGACTTGATTCCAGAACCGTTTTCCAGGTGCCCAAGTGATACATTTTTTACCCATATAAATGATTGAACGCATTTAAATATACAATGTTATGTTCTTTTATACGGATGTTTGTTGTGTTTTGTTTGTTTGTTTTTGTGTGTTTTTTGTGTGTGTTTTTATTTGTTGTTTTGTTGTTGCTGTTGTTTATGTTGTTTATGATTGAGACAAGTGTGCATTCAAAAGTCTCACAACATTTCTCTTTAAGTGGATGCAGCTTAAATTAGAATCCAAAATGGTAAAATTAAGTCTTTTAATGATCCAATGTCTGTGTTTTATAATCTTTTTAGATAATCAAGATCGGATCAATGAATATGAATTACAACGTAACCGACTATTTAGCAATATATAAGTATATGAATACACAAAACTTAATCAAATAAGCATGTTGTCATCGTTTATGTAAAATAATTGCTGTCTATAAACATATATATTTCAGATTGGTAAGTTGAAATGTTTTAACTCATTAAATTGTCATGTACATCAATAATATGATGGTCGATTATGTAACCTGTCATATCTTTATCTCTTGTCATTAATTGCATTTAAACATTAAAACCACAGCATAGTTTAAACAAGATAACTCACGTTTTTCTTTGAAGGAACGCGGATTGCAGCGTAAAAATGCAACGCTCCTATGGCGGAAAAAGGAACACAGGGCGGCGGCGGTCCGTCAACCAACGTCTTACGCCTTGTAGGTGATCTGACATTTTATTACGGAAACGTGTAACACTACACTGTACGATCAGGCTGTAGACTGGTCAGGACTGTGACTATGAGATCTTTTGACGTTACATAACCAAACATAACAATGACACGTGTATGTACAATGTATCGACAATGCTGTGGACAATGTTGACAAACCGCAGACAGGGAAAGCTCTTTGAGCCCTGGTCAAAAGATGGGACCACTTGTTGACAAGCTTCGGTTCTTTTGTAACATCATCTAACTTAAGAGTCTTTGAAGTTTCACAGGCCAAAAAAGGCGAGCGAACATTGTGTAATTTTGTATAACCAGGTGCCAGAAAAAGAAATTAACCGAAATTTTAATTCAAGCGAACGGATTGTGGCTTTTTTCTGTTTAAAAATAATGTTGACCTAGGTCTTTTTGGACTTAAGTTCATGTTAATTTGAACATCTTGGACAAATATAGCGCTATCAAAGCACAACATATCTTGGACCCTTATTGCGCTGTTAAAGTACAACATGCAATTAAATATTAATTAACACGTGTCTCCGGTCAGGCTAGTCTCCGAAGTAAAGGTTTCTCCTGCCTTAAATATTGCATCATTTTAGCTACATGTCTTCTGGTAGCTATGAGCAACAATTTCACTGCCATCTTTTATTTATAAATGATTTTTCAATTTCATAGATGCTCAACCGAAAGTACATTTTGGACACTTTGCCTCTGCATACATATGTCGCCTCACGTTTGTCAAAATAAGAAAATTGTATAAGGAAAATGACTGGATTGTTTTAATCATAACTTTTCTTGTAAAATTAGACTTCGTTAACCAGGCTTCGCATGATCGGCCAATCAAGACATGTCTGTTAGCAAGGTCGTAAATAACTGTAAATATTTAACCCTGTCAAATCATGACATTCGGCTGTCAGTCTGCCGTCTTGCTTTGTTTTATTGCATGTATTCTTACACTTGCTTGTACCGTTATACAGTCTTTCTTTTGGGTGCGCGTCTATTGCGTCATTCGATCGTCTTAACGTATATGACGTCAGACTGCGCGAAATTTGCATGGCTACGGGCTACATGCGTCTGATGCTGTAGTTTAACTTTGACAGTTCTGACAACATTGTGGTAAACGTGTACAAATACGTGTAAATTAGATCTTTTTATGTTGGCGGTATTTATAGATGTAAAGAGGTATTATAATTTGCCATATGTCATTTTGCTGCAGTTATTTCCTGGGTGCGTTGTTTATGAGGTCGGTCTCCGACAAGATAAAGCATTTTCCCTTCACTGGAAATTCACTCAAGAATGTGTATTGAACATTTTACGAATATGGTGTATTACATTTATGGTCCACTCATTTATGCCAGTTTTTGTACAATGTAATAATTTATCTATGCAAACTGTTATGTAATTGTTATTTAATTTATTAAATAATTCAAAGAAGGGGTTTGTTTAAGTAATAATATTGTAAAACTAGAATCATATACAAAATTATAACATTCTTTTCATGTTATATACTCTTCTATCTTACTATACATGTACTCGATACATTATCCATCTTATAAAAGTAATATATACCGAATTGTTTTAAAATATATAGTCCTTCATTTTTACATAAAATTACAATTTACACGCATTTGCCCCTGTTTAGTCTTAAAAATATGCATTGCTTAAAAGTACGATCTGCTCTATTTTGGTTCGTTACAAAATATAATCATAATGGCGGTCCAATATCATTAAAACAACGAATTATGTCGGGGTCAAAATATAGTTTTAAGGGCTTGTGAGACTTATTTACCAAGGACGCAGTACAAACACAACAAATGGTGTAAACGAGAGTACATATAAACTCGTTGCGTAACCATTAAGATTAAGTTTATGTGTCATTTCTTTCTTCCATTCATTTATATTACAAAGCTGGTATTTCCCCCTGACCCATATTCTGACCTGACAATTGGAATACCTTAGAAGGTAAATTAGTCTCTCTCTCTCTCCTCTTAACGTGGCGTAATGGGAGTTCCGTGCGCAGGATTTAACAGCTTAATTGTTTTGCAGGTGACATTTCGCGGTTTGTTGTAGATAAGCGAGAGTAGAAAAATGACGGCAATGTGTATTGGAAGTGTTTGAAGTGCGCCATTTGTAATTATTTATTTTTTTTTTATTTTTAAAAATTTGAAGTTGGTGCTCTCATTACTAGTCCAAACTGAAAGATAATCTGATTTGTGCTGTTTATTATCCAAATCTCATTTTGATGACGTTTTGCGGAAGATTATCAAGTTATTGTAATAAAAGTTTATTGCGGTACGCTTTTGACGCCGTTGGTATGTGACATAGCCGTTAGGAAAATAACTTTTCTGTGTTTATATTTGTTAAAGATAAGCCGCAGCTAGTTTATTATGGTCATTGTAGCTACGTCCAATTGTAATTCATGGAGGAAGACCCCAGAAAAATGCCTGTGTAGAATCACCGTGGCACCGCATGCAAGCTGGGGGATCAGTTGTCGATTCGACCATAACTTTGTTTATTATAGTTTGTTAATTAAATGACACAATTATTGTTTCGTATCTAATTGACTCGCCAGCTTTAATAGATCACACACTGGTTTGAGAAGAAACAACGCATTTTAACACCATTTATATAAAAAAATCAAAATCAAATAAATGTAACTTCATGTTTAAGTGTGTATATAAGATGCGGTCATTGTGAATGTATGTGCTTACGGGTGCATCAGAGTGGGTGTTGTTGTTGTTTTTTTCCGTATGTATTCCAGACGAACACACGTACACACACACGCACGCACACACACACACACACACACACACACACACACACACACACACAAACACGCACACCATACACACACGCGCGCGCGCGCGCGCGCGCGCGTCTGTTACTCATTTTGCGTTATCTAACATAACATTTACAAAATTGTCATTCTGTGTTACATTTCCGAACAGATGCAAGCTTTAATGCAGTTTATGCACATGATGTCATGTCGCATCACATCACGGTGTTATGCAGCCATGTTTGATGCAACACAACATGGCAATTCCGGTTTCATAAGGTTGTAGCGGTGTGGCCAATTTTTCATAATGACGTCAACAAAAATATAACAAAAAAGGTGAAATATGACAATTAATTCCTGGCGTTTCTAGACCAAGTAAGCCGGTTCTAGAACAAAACCTTATTCAATATGGCAGGATATAGTTTTCTGATTGACCTGTCGAAAACCCCTTGTAAAACAAGAAGCGTTTTTTATGCCTTTTTAAGATTTAATGCTATTTTATGTCAATAACCTTAATGACATCTTCATTAATAAAACATTCAACACGTTCAGCTTTTTATAAGCGTCATGTGTATATCGCTGCAACACATTCACAATCACCTTAGCGGCGCTCAACTATAGATGGTGGAAGCAGACTCCAGACAAATGCCGACAAAATCCTAAGAAAAATTATCAGCACACCACAGGTCGGCTAGAAGACCTCCCCACATTAAAGTTCTCGCCTCAACCGGGACTCGAGTCCACTCGGTGGGCGGCAAGAGTCGGGGAAGTTACAAGCCGGTGATTCTACCCATAAGGCTAAGGGCGCGGCTTTAAATATATAACATAATTTTACTGTTTTTACTGTTGTTCGCGCTGTTGTTTTTTTCTCATTTCTGTACTCTGTTACATTTCCCCTGTCGTATATTTGCAGAAAATACATATCGTCTGTTATACAAAAAATAAAAGTACGACAAAGTTGTGCAATATACTTTTTAAGATTACGATTTCTGAACACAAACTCTTACGGAAACAAACAATTTTGGGTAGTTAACATTGGTTCAAGGTCAGGTGTAAAAGTTGAATTGCTTTAGGTAATGTTGTTGACAAATTCATTTTGTTGCTGCACCTAGGCGGAACATGACAGATATGTAAATAAATTAACTAACTTGAATGCTGCACCGGATGTATTTGATTTGCATTTTTGCACTTGTTATTCATGATTTGTTATTCTTGGTGTTGTTGATGTTGTCTTTGCTGATGTTGACGGTAATGCTGCTGCTGATAACGATAATGATGATGATATTGATGATTATTTAGATAATTATGATTTAGCGGATAATGATTTAGATAATGACGATGACGATGATGATGAGGTTGAGGATGATGATGATGATGATGATGATGATGATGATGGTGGTGGTGATTTTTGAATTGCGTATCAAAGAAGACAACAAGGAATTATTAGAGACTCTTAACAAACATAACAAGCACGGGGACCACTTAAAACAAACAGGGGAGTTAGTTAACAACGGACAGTCGCCATTGACTGATGATGACGTCAGGTGTGGTTTCAGGTGCGCTGACCTGTTGTCGGAACTTGTTAGACTGTCACAACTGTGTCCGAATAATAGATTGTTTTAGTCGCACTGACCACTGTGTCATATCAGACCCGGAATCTGAGTTACGTGCCATTAATTATATTACCGTATGGAAGGGTCAAGGCCGTATGTGCTTCCAGCACGAAGAGGATTAAGTAAGTATGGAAGGGAAAGAATTATATGTGTGGTGTACAGTCGTAACATAAGTGAAGTCTTAATTATCATTCATTTAATTTAAATGCAGTAAAACATTTAAGACGCAATAGCAAAATCTTAATTATTTAATTTAATATGCATAATACGACTGATCATATACAAAGTCAAAAACAGTTATAGGTGCGGTTGCAACCGCAAAGACCGCTTTTTCGATTATGCACAGTTATAAGGGGACTTGAATTACATGTATTTACGTTTCTTTTTCGGGTATTGGTGTTTATATTTATTATAAAATACCGTAGTATAAAAGTATTGGTGTTTATATTTATTATAAAATACCATAGTATAAAACTGAGCAGAACAAAGTTTCAATAAATTGTGTATATAGTGACAAGAGGTAATCCCGAATTTTCCATTAAATGAGTTTATATTCAACCGGAAGAACACGGCTGTCCACTAATTGTGTCGCATCACAGTACAAAGAAAATATGTCAATCAATTGTAAATATAGCTGTAACCACATAACCACAGCTATCTATTATGTTATTGCATCGTAGTTTTACTTAAATTTTAATTAACTGCAGCAGCACGATTTGAAGGCAATCTCCACATGTGTATACATGTCTGTGCTG
This sequence comes from Sinonovacula constricta, assembly GCA_007844125.1. NCBI lineage: Eukaryota > Metazoa > Mollusca > Bivalvia > Cardiida > Solecurtidae > Sinonovacula > Sinonovacula constricta. The sequence continues at coordinate 16,787,679 of CM017568.1, forward strand.
TTACTTATTGTTTTCCGTATACATAAAAAAGAAAAACAATAGGACAACATAGAAATTCTTCAAAGTTATTGTGTACGACAACTTTGATACTCTGTTTAAAACATGTAACAGATACATTGCGATGTTATACAACGCCACTATCTTTACACAAAGACAGAATCCTCATAAGCACTACAAGTAGGGAAACAACCTAAAGGTAACGCGTACATTCGGATTCAACCACACACGTTACATTGCTGTTTGTTTGTTGTTTTATTGTTGTTTTGTTGTTGTTGTTTGTTTTTAGCGAACTGCAAACCGCATCTTTTTATATGAACCGAACTCGACATGAATAATAATACTTAATCGATGGTAAGGCGTATAAACGAATATTGTACATATGGCATAAATATCGGTCGACAGAATCAGACATTGTGCTTCTAATGTTGTGTTAAGGATCAGTGTTGTTATAATGATAATATACTTAAATGTTCAATTGCATAATACGTTACTATAGAACAATATCAAAGAAGAGAAAATGATTGAAAACTGCCACTTTTTGGAGAAGATGAGTTCAAATGAGCAGGTACAGCACCGTTTTATGGCAGCGTACCTGTCAAAGATTAGCAGGCCTGTAAATTGGTTTGATTGGAGTAAAATCTGAATACAACAAGAAATGTTTCTGGATAACACTTTGCAGAACAGAACATACTTTTATCTGGGATTATACATTGAAAATCGTCGTTACAAATGTAATATGAACACATTATACATGTATATGGTACTTAAACAGAATCAAGTGAATGGTGAGGATGTAGCTTCATTTTAAATACAGTATAACTTAATTTAAAAAATATATAATCTATTAAACAGAAATTATTACCGAAGAATCAATGCATGAATGCCTCGCACTTTGCTCCACTATAGTATATTAACGGGAGCTAACTCCAGTTACTTATTCTCAAGTGTTGATTTTTTAGATACTATTGTGATTATTGTGTTTTTTTATGTATTTAACTAAAATGTTGAAATTCCGTCGTAATTAAAAATTGATTTTACAAACCGTTTCGGAAACATAAAACAATGGTTCATATTAGAAAAAATCGTCTTTGTTTCCAAGAAAAATAGTATACAAGTAGTATTTACTTTGAGAGAGACGAAGCTTCGAAATAAAGGGACTTGTAGATAGCAAGCCTGTTAACTTGTAAGCATATTCTAAAATTTTACGATTTTCCGTCCTAATATGTCCGAAATGCTTGAATTTATCCGTGCCAGTGATAATAAACTCAGCATTCTATGAGCTATTGTCGGCATAACGTGCATAATACAATCTAGCCGGCTTTCAAGTTCACAAAAAAGCATTTTCGATAAAAGTTCACCTAGGTTCATTTGTGGTTAATATAAGCACATTTCAATCACTCTTATGATGATTAAAGTGAAGATGAGACCAAAAAAAACAACACTATGTAATCATCGTTAATAAACAAAGGAAACTGTGCTCCTTTTAAGTTCAATAACACAATCCGTTAGATAATTGTATTTTCTTATTTAGATAAAAATGGTGGTATATGTCAGTAAGGCAAAAAAAAATGGTCAATTATTTAACAAGAGTATTAATAACTTTGTTATTTCCTGTCTTTTATGTAGCTGTTATCTGTAAATGAACGTTGCGTTTGTTTTGTTTGATGTGGGCACAATTTTAAGTGATTTGACGAGGAAAAATAAACACAAATTGTATCAATGTATCTTTTTGAAACAGTAAACTATTACAATGTGCGTATTTACCTTTGGAAATAGACATAAAAGCTTATTAGTCACATTTTGCAACAGTCTAAACTAAACAAAGGTAACCGCATTTTAAAAGAATTAAAAATAACATATATAACATCTGTGTATTCACCCTTTTAAATAGTAAAATAAAATAAAATCTTTGTATCCACCTTTTCAAATAGTGAAATTCTATGCATTTACCTTTTTGAAATTGTAATATTTCGTGCATTTACCTTTTTGACAAAGTAATTTTTAATTGTCCCCACCTTTGAAAAAGTATGATGTAAAATCTGTCTAACCCTATTTTAACGTAGTTAAACACGTCACTGTTTCTGTTCACCTTTAGAAAAAGTGAAAACTGAAAAAAGTTATTTCTTAGCCTATTTAAAAAAGTGAAACGTTCTAACGTTTCACTAAAATTCCAAAAAAATAAACTGGAATAATATCGAATGTGTTCTATACTATTGAAAATTGTGTACGTATGTTTCATTGTTAGTATTTCTAATGTTGCTTTCACTCTTTGGCGTTTCTTGCATTTAAAAATAAAAGAAACATACAGTACACTATCACCAAATCTTCAAAGATAAAATTATAGCAAAAGGTAGACAACATATCGTAAACCTACCTCACCCGCGTACGACAATCCACACCAAAAACCTGTGTAACGTTGTTTGCCTTCTTGGCGTAACGTCTAAACTATATCACTGGAAACGTCTCCGTAGCACGCGTTTCTATTGGTCAACTATATTTATCTCGACGTTACGTCTCCGATAACGGTAACGGTACGAGGTGTGACAAGCGCTACCAGTTCGCACCATAAGGACAGCCGCGGCAATTTATGAGAGGTAAATTAACCTGTCCTTACAATGTCGTTAATATATCTGTTCTAATTGATGTAATGATTAAAGGTATGTGCACCGCACATAGGGCAATCTAAGCAATTAAAGCACTTTTTGCCTTGTGTTACATATTTTTGAGAATTGACTGTTATTTGTTCTACTTTGATACACTGATTTATAGGTGATATCCAACAGTTTGTCAACATCTAACCAGAGTCGGCTACAGGTGCGGGAGGTCCCCGGGTTAGATACTTGGCCTCGATACACCAAAGTCGTTAAAATGGTAGTGGTATAGCTTCCTTGCTAACGCTGAAGCAAATATAAGGGTAGTTCCACGACTGGTTGGCCCGGTGTCAGGATAATGTGACTGGGTGTGGTATCATGCCAGGTGTTCACGGCATGCTATGTAAGGTGAAGGCACCAATATATCTACTTCAAGTGGACACCGTCTTCAGATAACTGAAATACTGTTGGTGGGGACGATAAACCCAATAAAACCGGCCGCAATAGCACAAGAGGTAGAGCGTCGGGTTGCGGATTGGGAGGTCGTGGCTTCAAACCCCGGCCGCGTCAAACCAAAGACTTAGTGACTTCACTACTAACGCTCGGGGCTAAGGGGACAGCACTACGCCTGACTCGTCGGTGTCAGTAAAATGGACCGGCCGTTTTCAGTCCCTGGGCACCTCATAAGTGCCCGTGTGCTATAATGATAGAAATGTCGCTACACAGTATCGGCAAAATGCCTTATCAAGGGGCTAATATTCTGTTGTGTTTTTTTTTTCTAAAATTTGGATAATATCTAATTTCTGTTACCGACACTATTATTTTAATTTTGTCTCTTCCTCTCTAACATGTGAAGAAGTTTTCCTACAGGCAATTGATCGTTGACCGATTACATCATTTAACATCTCTGTTATATAAGGATAATGTATATTTTGGATACCGGTGTTATTAGTTTATCTCTCTTTTTATCTTTTTCTTTTTCTTTCGCTATCTTTTCTCTGTCTGTCTGTCTGTCTGTCTGCCTGCCTGCCTGCCTGCCTGCCTGCCTGCCTGTTTGTCTGTCCGTCCGTCCGACCGACCGTCCGTCCGTCCGTCTGTCTGTCTGTCTGACTGCCTGCTCGTCTGTCTGCCTGCTCGTCTGTCTGCCTGCCTGCCTGTCTGTCTGTCTGTCTGTCTGTCTGTCTGTCTGTCTGTCTGTCCGTCCGTCCGTCCGTCCGTCCGTCCGTCCGTCTGTCTGTCTGTCTGTCTGTCTGTCTGTCTGTCTGTCTGTCTGTCTGTCTGTCTGTCTGTCTGCCTGTCTGTCTGTCTGTCTGTCTGTCTGTCTGTCTGGGGTGTTTCAACATTCATGAAAGATGTGTGATTGTGCTTGCGTGCGTGCGTGCGTAAAGGCTTTGTCGATTTGTCAATTCTAACACATTTAAGGTGAAAATTTTCTTTGCATGCTTTTGTTGAATGATATAATTGCTTCGTTTTTTATATGTAATCTTTTCAAAGATAAAGGCATTGATCGATTTTGTAAATAAATGTTGGTCGATTTTTCCCTTAGGCCGACATTTATCAGAAGGAAAATCCTGTAAGCATATTTAAGCATAATTAATGGAAACTTAAATTTAACATACTTGTAACAGAACTTTTAATTGCTTGCTTCTTTTCATCCGTGTGATTAATTAACAATTTAAAATGTATTCCCTAATATTAGCTGTGTACTTTTATTTTAATAGACATAATATTTCGATATTTTTGAGAATGTCGACAAAGTAGTTGCACAACGGTGTTAAATGTCATTCCCTTCTGCATAACATGAGATGGATGTGAGGCTTGCCTATTTACTTAATTGGTCTGAAACGCATGCTTATAGAACTTAAGAAATATATATCTTTGTTGGTAAATCCATATAATAAACCGGCTTGTATTATTGTTACACTCATTTTGCACAAAGGCATCAAAGTAAGGTTATATGCTATTTCAAGACAGTAATAGCAGTATATTAAGTTCTGATTCATAGCAACAGCACGTGCTAGTTAATACAAAGTACAAATACATGTTTTCTGTTTTAAGTAGGTGTGTTCTGTCGTTTGCGTTTCGCCGACACAATCGCCATTATCTAGATCACTCTCTGGATCACAGACAACTTTCTGGATAGAACAGAACAGAACAACATTTTATTTCTGGATAGAACAGAACAGAATAACATTTTATTTTATAACTTGAATATACAGTTAATTCATCGTTGTAATAGTTTAAAGCGATAAAAGAGGTGCACATGCAGATACTATATGCGAGAGTGAACATACATGTACATAAAACAAAACATGGTGTCTCACATGATTAAACAACAGCTGATAGAATGATAAATTACATAGTGGTATTAAAATAGAGTTTTAACAGGATAAACCCTTTTTACATCACCAAGCGGTGATGAAATATTGTAAAGTAGAGTTTGAATATGAAGAATCTTTTCTTCGAACACTCTCATTAATTTTTTTTCTACAGTAAATATAAAGAAACAAAGTATATAAATATATAGTTATTGCTAATTAGTTATTGTTTTTAATAACTGCATATTGTCTTGAATTAAATGCGTGTTTACAATTAAAAGATGTTGTAAATAATTTTGTAGTTGGTGTTATTCAAAAGAACTTATTAACACTTAGCCGTGTGTAGTAAAATGGTTTGATAGAACTACTTGTGCGCCTGCATCAGGATTACCTAACATGAAACTTCTTAATCCGCCCAGTTGTCATTACAAACTGTTTTACCAAAATATAGTAGATTTCTAAGGAAAATAAACCCCAATAAAAGTACTGATATATGCCTTTTTATTTCTATAAAACTGTAAAAATAGTTTCAAAGAAACATTTATTTGATCACTAAACATAATTATATTTTTACTATTTATGCTTTCTTTATAAACACGATTTTAATTGGTATGGTTTGCTTGTTTGGATATAATGATTTTATTGCAATTTTTTAGTCAATTGTTTTTCTTTGCTAGTTTAAGTTCGTCTCGCAATGTTGTCTATTTTTATGTATATCATTATCAACGCCCAAGATATGTTTACCATCGACACTATATGAAAACCTTTGGCAAAACAAAAAAACACCTTATAAACGAATTACAATTTACTGTGTCATATTATATAATAATAAATTATACAGAAATACATTTATAACAACACTTTAAAACTACCTTTAGCACTGTAGTGAACTTTGTAGACGACACCAAATAAATTAAATTCAGCAACTTATTATAGCTTCATGAAAATATAGCCTTGCAGTCTTCTGGGAATTCTAAGTAAGGAAAGCTGATCACAAATTACTTGGAATGAAGAGGTTGCACGAAACTGTTATCAACTCTTAGCCCGCCATGCGCAAGGCATGCTTAATAAAAAGCGTAGCTCAAGTTCCGTCTTTTTGTTCAAGATCTGCGATATTTGCCACTGAGTCTATTATACATGTTTTTATATTATTCCTGGATATATATGCATAATAATGTTTTTAAATAACTATGATTTAATCATAAATCATAACATAAGAAGGATACAGCGTTTCAGGATGCTTCGGCCGCATTTCTACGCCATTTATAATGAACTCGAAAACATTAAACTGCACCATTTACAACGTTGAAGACTGCATTTTTATGCACTTTTGCAAGGCATTTAAAATTACATTATTAAAACCTCTTCCACTTTTCTGACAGTTCCTGCTAAAAACATCTTTCCACTACTTAGCTTTCGTTTAAAATCATAATATTATTTAATTATATTATTTTTCAGGCGGCATAGACGACTATGATCGTCATATTTTACCTTCTAATTGAACGATAAAGATAATTTTCATGTTCAAAACGGAAAAAAATGGACGCGTTTCCAATAAGAGTTTTGTTCTAAATCCATTATGACTTTTCAAATACGTTGCCATGCCATTTAAATAAAAGAAAAGATTAAAAGAAATCTTTACGACGTATTCAAATATTCATTTATTGCGTTAATTTTAAATTAATGCCACCCTGTCGGCATTTTATTGAAGCTTTCTGTTGATTCTGGTATTAAGTATTTACTGACCATGCTGTAGTTTTTTAAACTTCAATTTACAAAACAATGCTCGTTTTACCTTGCTGATAACCCAATTGGCAAGTGTCGAGAGAGAAAAACATTACCGCCCGCTTTAATATTCGGCATTCGACATCACGCCAGGTCGGTTGAGCTTTCTAGAAAATGACCACTACTATAGATATGTAACTAGATTTCCACATGTTCCACTTGTTATTTTGGAATGCATTTCTGTCGAGAAAATTCTTGAAATTAGTTTGTACAGTATACAGTTTGGAGTAGTTTGAGCCATAATTCTGGAATTGGATACGTTACAATATTGACTTTGTTTTGATTCTGTCATAATATTAAAATAATATGGAATTTGTACCATGCACTATTAACAATACCTTACAGTACCAATGTTTCTATAATTCAAAGTACTCCGGGGACAATCGACTTGTCTACATATAGCTACAGTTTCATTTTTGTTTTGTTTATTTTATTTATTTTGCTGTTGTTGCTTTTTGTTATTGTTGTTTTCTTTTCAATTAGTGGGGATGATACTCGCATTTCTACGGAAGAAAACATCATGTAGTATTTTCATGTTATAGCGTTGCGAAGGCATGCCTGCAAAATGTTGTTGTTGTTGTTTTCGGCCTATCAAGTCCCGATTACAAAAGCGGAATCTCCGATTGATTTAACATCCGCCAAATTTAGAATTTCATATTTTGTTAGTCATCCTGAAACTTTTTACACAATATCGGACACCGATTTGATACATGTATTCAATCGGTGTTTATTGGCGTCTCACTGGAGAGCGGTGTCTCTTAAGGAATATATTTTTATGGGGACAGTAGTGCAGCAGTCGATTATACTCTGTTGTTCTATGAGACCCTTTCAGGGAAAAGATCCGAGTATTCCTGTTTTTTAACAGTGCAGCTAGCAACAATAAAGTGTAGCTTGCAGGTATAAAAAGTAACAGGCATTAAGAGACATTCGCAACCTTTTGGCGAGGTCTTGTCTAACTAGAACAATGGGTTTCCTGCTAATGTGTGGTACAAATTGTGCTGTCATATAATATATCATCTTTTTTTTTTCTTTTAGAAATTATTCATTTTGTGAAACTGTATAACTATTATTTTGTGAGAAAGTTTCTTCCCGATAAGGTCGAATATTTTAACTAATGAGTCTTAAACTAATTGACTACTGCATGGTAAGAAGGGTTTTTTTAACAAGGGAAGCATCCACTCAAATTTTGTGAGGCGCATTCTGATGTTACTAATAATATACAAATCAATAGCATGGTGTCCAAAAATGTGGACTGGAACCTAGGTGCTGTCCTTAGGAAAATGTCTTTATTTTTATTGATATTAAAGGTAACTTTAAAATGTGCTTACATTTCTTTCGTGGCGGCTATGTTCTGGAAAACATAAGGTCACGTTTGCTCGCATAGCACAGTTTATCGGATATTTGTTGTTGCATTTGTTATGTGTGTGGGGAAGGGGAAGGGTGAATTTACGCAGCGCACATAATTATATGAAAATTAACCACATAAACAACTCCTACAAAGATTCATTTATAATCCAATTAAAAGTCTACAGTGGATCGTGCACATTTGACAGTCGTAGTTTTAAATACGCATATACTTTCCCAAAATGTATACCTAGAATCAATGTCAAGGTACCGCTAATATTAAAAGCTTAACGTCACGTGACCTACCTCTATGTATTGTCAATAAAAACGCCCATTGCTGTGACAGGCGGTAAGAAATTATTTTCTTACCTACGACGATGTTAATGCATAAAAAAACGATCTAGTTTAGATTCATCAACATTTTAGTACTTAGAGAGGAGATCGATAATAGAAGGTTTATGGGCATTAGAAACAAAACCAAACCAACTTAAATCGAGCATGACGTTGTTCGAGAACAACTGACAAATAACTTCACCATTAGTGGCGCCTATATTATAGAATGCTCACTAGAATTGGCGCATGATGAAACTGAGTCTATTTTGCGGATGTCTAGAACTTGTATGAACGTTCCATTAACTTTTCATAAGGAGCTAGGACCTCTGCCTGGTGCCTTTTTTCAACGCCCATACTTGTATATGTAGATAGATAGTTGTAAGGTCCGTGCAAATTGATTTTTGTTGTTGTTGCTTTATGTTGTTGTTGCTTTATGTTGTTGTTGCTTTATGTTGTTGTTGCTTTATGTTGTTGTTGTTTTATGTTGTATTATGTTGTTGATAATTATCGATGTCGATAACATTGTAGATTAAGTTTTAGGGACGTCGTAAACTTTTTGTCGATATTCAGAACTGTTTAGAGACGCAAATAACGACAATACTAGACCTTGAATGAAACTAGATATGTTCTTGTCTTATCTGTTGATATCGACAGAGTGATAGCAGACCGATTGTATTGTTTTGAATAAAGCTCAACTCAAACCCTTACCAGATATTTTTAACTAATTAAAGACCATCGGGCCACGAAATATGCATAAATAAATAACAGCGACGCACGCATTTAGAAGTATTTATTATGTAAATTTATTATGTAAATATGTTGTTTATGCCATGTTACAAGTGACAGGTAATGTTGTAACAACATTTTAAACTACAATTTAATTTCATTCTGATATTCACCAAAGTTGAATAATAACCGAAAATCAATGTATAAAAGAGCCGCACTTCACTTGTGACTAGAACACCATGGCGCCATCCATAGAACTTTTCCAGGAACGACTACATATAGTCGCTGCGCATGCGCTAGCGACTAAAAAACTCAATAAAACACGTTTTTATTTTTTGGTTGTGTAACATTTTTTCTTTTTTTTTTTCTTTTTTTTGTTATAAACGTCCATTGGATATAAGGACACATTCAATTCAATGCCAAATTAAAATGGTTGTATTTAATGCATTGTTTATTCAGTATGATATTGTTGATATAATTATTATTATTATTATTATTATTATTATTATTATTATTATTATTATTATTATTATTATTATTATTATTATTATTATTATTGTTGTTGTTGTTGTTGTTGTTGTTGTTGTTGTTGTTGTTGTTGTTGTTGTTATTATTATTATAATTATAATTATTATTATTATTATTAATTTTATTATTATTATTATTATTGTTGTTATTATTATTATTATTTATTTATTTATTTATTTATTTATTTATTATTTTATCTTAAAGTGCTGAATTCTTTATACCCGCTGATTTTCATTAATGTATACTTTTTGTGTGCCTTATAACCCATTAGAAATAAAAATACTTTAAATGGAACCTTAAATGCCTTCAAAAAAAAATGATATCTTGGTCATAGAAACTGATAAAAACAAAGGCTTGATCAGACGAATCAAAATGCCAGTCTGTATGAAGAAACATCCCACAATTGCGAAAGTTAGTTTTAATTTTCACATATTAAAGTTTCTCGAGCAAGGATTGGTGAGCACAATAGAGACAATGGTTGATGTAATTTTTATATTTATTTTAATTAATTAAAAATATACATGAAGCTTTGTTTGAACCTCAAGAACATATGTGGAGAAGTTTATGGCATTACTGCATTGCATGTCAAGCAAATATTTGATTACTAGTAATCTAGATAAAAAATCTTCGGTCATGAAAACTGTTTTGAAGTTTGTAATAATTAAATCCTTTTTGCTGTTGTTGATTTCGTTCTGTTCTTAAACGGGTGCTACTTAATGAGATTTTCGTGCTAATGTGGATGGATTTAATTATCATCTTTATTGTTTTCTTACTGTAAAAAAAAGTTGTTTATCTATGATATGTATTATGGTTATGCAAAACTCGACATACAGAGCGCTATTTTAGTGTCTGCACTTTTAAGGAGTCAGTTCTATTTTTACTTGTTAAAGTAAAAATGTGCTTGTTTAGTTTGTCTTTGTTGCTTTTTATTTTGAAACACACCGCAGGGAGACAATTATGGTCATTATTGCTATTTTAGAGGAGCCAAGATACAGGTCTAGGAAGAACCAGCTGCGCACCGCAAGTCTGCTGCGAAATATTTCAAAATACGGTCTTCCGTTACAAATGTAAATGTGAAATTAAACTAAGGTTAGGTTGGAGTTGATTTGGTTTGATTTATTCGTTTGAGTTTAATTTATGAAATCGGCGAGCTTATGAGAACAATTTTGGTTCTCTTTAGATAAAATCAGACATCTAGAGATCGTGTTTTATTTCATTTAACAATTACAATAACAAGTGCTATTTCTTTTAAGCCGCACGACAGAGTTGCCAGAGAACATTTTAAATATATTTACTTGAGTTTTTATTGTTTGTTGTTTAAAACAATTCTTACGTTAGTACGTGCCATAGTTTATAAATAGTTAACTTTCTTATAAGCAAGGCACAATTCGATACTATGTAATCATTTTAAGTTTTTTTCCGCTTTTCAACAAAACCCCTTCCCCGTTCTTTCTTTCTCTCCTTTTCTGTCTTTTTTTTCTTTTCTTCTTTTCTTCCTCTTCTATTTATATATATTCCTCTAAACCAAAATCTTGTAAGAATATATATATTCATATTTGACCACCTGGTTAAATAAATGTTAGTTAAATAAATGTTAGTATTCTATTCTGTTCTTCTGTGAACGTGATCAAGGCAAAAACAGTTTAGAATCGATCTTTTAACCTACATTCAGAAAGTTCAACACACCTCCATCGCTCAGTAGGTACAGTTCAATGTGATTCTTAATTGGCATAAATCAACAAACTGTGTTCCATAATTGAGTGACGTTAGATAATTTGTTGTTGACTCAATAAATTACAATGTAATGTGGTTTTGTAAATTAGCGATAGCTCGAATGCTTTTATATCTTCTTGTCATCGTTGTCTTGTTTGAGGCAGTGTAGGGTGTAATTTAACTTGTAGATTAAGGTGATCTTGTGTTTGCTTTTTGTAACTGTGTGTTTGTTAATCGTTGTAAGTTTGTCATTGTCTTGCTTGTTGTTGTTTGTGTTTTGGTATTTGTTGCTGGCATGTTTACGAATCTTGCTATGCATTTTCATTTGTCGAAAATCAATATCGGTCTTTTTATAGTCATGGAAGGACAAGACTATTTTTGATAATTTGTACTGTTTATTTCATTTAAAGCATAGATTTTCTAAGGAGACATTAATTTAAACCGTTGTGATATGACATTGCGGCTTTTATTAATGTCGTTTTAAGAAGCTAATGATAATATTTTTAATTTAAGCTGTAATATAACAGCTGCATGTACTTTCTTTGGAAAATAAAAAATATTGTCGTAAACCATAAAGATTTATATGTACGTATTTTATTCATATATATTAACATGTTGGTCATTTCTTGTATATTATCTATTGCATACATAATCAGTATATTTCCGAAACAAAGATAAAAGAAATCGTTTCATTCAAATTAGAGGTGGTATCCGAAAGTTAATCTATAACAAATGCAGGCATTTTTCTCACTGTTCCTGGAAATGTATGCATAATTTCTGAATAAACTTATACTTTAGTTAAAGTAGTAAAGACGATGTGGAACACTACCATTATTATAAGACAATACAAACTGCGAAACAAATCACTCTAACTGTTTATTCTTTTCAAATCTATAAATAAGTTCGATAGCAATCTCAGGAAAAGCACACAAAAAACAGACATCGACGTCATCAGACCACCCGGATGACGATATAAAACGATCTCAAAAGTGAGTTGTCATTCGGTTTTCTTAGGTTAAAAATAGCTCAGCGTAGTTCAGATAGGAAGTAATGTACCTGTTTACAATGACGAGTGAATATTTATTTTTTACTGTTCACACAAATCTATGGCCTTAATGAAGGCATTTTGCAGGGCCTTTTATTGTAACAATGACTTATCCAGCTATTTGAGAAAGATATAAACAAAACTGTCGGATAGCATCTTTAGGATTATGACATGTCCATTACATACTGTTCTCTAACAGCACAGCTATCTTACTTTCAGCTTCAGAGAAAGATAAAAACAATGACATCAAATAAGCATAACCACATTACAAGTTAATTCATTTTAATATCTTTTAAATTGTTGCTAGTTAACGTACATGTGACTCCGACAAGTCACAAATGTCACCACGAATAATAAATAGGTTTTAATTAGCAATGTCGGGCTTGAAAAATAGGTACCATGGCAACCTTCCAGATGACAGCTGAAATATATCTTTAATATGGATGCTATGTCACCTTTCCATTACAGCGAATGTCCAAACGTCACGTGTATATTAAAAATTAAATTTCATTCAGATGTCCTGCCAATTTCTTGTCAACGGATCAATGACATTGTCGTCATCTTCAGAAGATGATCGTATATGAATTAATTTCAATTTAAAATGCAGTATTTCCCTTTGATGCATTGTCCCTTTCTAATAATGTACCTGCCCGCCAGTCAGGAAGGCAGTTCAATGATAGAGACTCCGTTTGTCATTCTCATCTACCATTCTGTTTAATTGAAGCCCTGAACCCGGGATAATATGATGTTAAAAATGAGATCTAAGGCAACATCCCTGCTTCTATTTTTTATGCACGCCCCAAAATCAAAGCACTTTCTACATGCGGCTAAATACTGTTCATGTATGACGTTTTAAAAATCAAAGGCGGTAATCGTTGCACGCCTAATAAAATGAAGCAAATTGCATGGTTTTAACTTAAGATGACTTGAGACAAAAATAACTGAACTATTTTTTATTTCTTTATTGCGTGCATCGTAGAGACTAACTTCTTCCGCTGTTGTCATAAAGCTTATATAAAACGAGTTATTTAATATGTGATTGGGATTCAATAATGCAGCGGGCACTAACAGAAATTCGCAGTTGCTTGGCAAGATTCTTTTTCAAGAAAGGAATCGAGTAGGTCGATGTTAAAGGACAGCTTGCAATAACAAGAGATGTAGAAAAATTAAGAGGGAAAGCAAAATAGCAGAAAGTCTGGTTTCTAGCAAATCCAATGTTAAGTGTTTGCTCCTTGTATCACGTTGGGTCTTAGGTATTGCACATTTGTGATTTCTCTTGTACCTTATTGACCTGGACATGAAATGAACTTGCTCAATCTCGATTCAGTCATGGGGATTTATCGGTGGACCCTCCGATGCCGAGTCCATTGACATACCCATAATACCACGGACGCTGATTGGATTATGATGAAATCGGACCATTCACCAGACATATATATAGTAGTACTATCAGGAGAACGTTGGAGCCCAGTAAATAATGGCACAGGATCAAACCCGAGCCACGACCTACCAAAGTCATTAATGGTAGTATAGCTACCTTGCTAATGCTCAAGCAAATATAAGGGTATTTCCACGACTGGTCTGTCCGGTGTCAGGGTTATGTGACTGGACGTTGTATCATGCCAGGTTTTTGCATGAGTGCTATATACAGAGAAGTCATCTTTATATATCTTCTCCAACTAGAGGCCGTCTTTTGAACAAATGTAAGATTGTTTGTGGTAAAATAGGTCCAACAAACAAATAATCAGAAATACGGATATTAGTTTTAAAAAAGACTATAACGTCCAGTCCCGATGACAATGGTTAATTAATACTTTTCAATTAAAAATGCGGTCTTTTTTTTGATACCTTGTCACCCATCAATATCTTGTCCACAACTCTAGATAACAGCCCAATGACAGAGGGATGTGTATTGGGGGTAGGCCGTACGTCATTACCAACTGTCACTCAGACAATTCAAATTGTCATTCATAAAACGTCGCGCAACTGGCGTGTCTGACGTTGCCCGTGCATACGTAATGAGCAACGTAACGACACTGTCTGTCAGAACTGACGGCCTGGCTGACCGAACGCCAACTTGCTGTGACCGGAAAATTGTACCGGCGCAAATGGCCGCGCCAGCTTCAAGTGATATATGGCGTCCTGCGCCTCCTCCTAATGGCAAAACTGCACTTATTCCACATGCACTAAGACTTAAAGTTAGGAATAATTCCGCGGCGTGCATCATAAGTTGAAAAATACACTGGTTTAAAAGAGACCTAAGAAACAATGTTTCATTGCAGAACACTTCCAGACATATCTTAGTTTTTGGAAATAGTTACGGTTGAAGAAAAAAATGCCTTCTTGTATATTACGTGAACATTGCGTTATCATTATATTATAAATTATATGGTATGCGCTTTATTGCTTGAAAAATAAACAGATCTTTCAAATGAATAAAACTAGAAGAAGAAAAAAACGTTCACAGCTAAGAAAGTAATATTCCGTTTTTTATTCCGTGTGAACAAACAAAAACTCGATTTATTATTTGGTGTATATCTTACCTTTTATCATAACTATTTACCATATAAAATTGGCTTATGTTTCTGTAATTTTGTTTTGGCGCGTATTTGCTCAGAAATTGTGTTGATGAAAATGTTCATTTTAAAAAAAATTGGAGCAAACAATAATTATATGTAAATATGATCCTCCTATGACTATTTTAATAAAGATTTTATTTTGATCTCAATTTCATTTAGAAATGCCCTGCAACTTAGATATAAGAATATTTCTAAAGCTGCATTCTTTTTTAACATTAAAAACATGTGTTGGAATAAAATGGGCCTATAATAAGTATTTAGTGTATAATAAAATAACGTTAACACTGAGAATTTTTGTTAATCTCAAGGAATTAAAAGAAATGTTAAGTAAAATAAGAATTACTGAAATCCTTTAGGAACACAGACATTGTAAAAAAAACAGTCAACTGTGACAATACCCAGACACATGTGTGATTTACATGTTAGGTTCATCGCTAGTAAGGAGAGTGACAGATGGAGGTCAATGGGCCGTAGTCCATTTTAGTTTTCTTCTGTCTATCTCTGTCATTATAAAACCAGGCTGCATATCGGCCTATGTGAGCCAAGAATATATTCTCTTGACCCCTTGATAAGTGAGACAATAAGAAATATTTGGCCAGATCAAATTTTAGAGCTTTTTTTTGTTTGTTTTCTTCTGCACGCATTTAAATGCGTCATAGTGTTTTGGATACTGTTCTATGCATGTGAACGTTTATAAAGCTAATTTCTAGATATAGTTTCTTATTATTTGACATTTATAAACAATTACAAAATGTGATGAAATTTGTTTTTTTGTTAGTTTTTGTCACCATCTTAGAGTACGAAGTTTTGTATGATATCACTATTATAACGCGAACGCTGCCCATCGCTAGACAACGCAACTCCACTCGAAACACCTCGGTCTTTTGTGCGAACGAATCAATACCTGTATTGCGATGAGTTGTTACAATAAGTGTGAAATTAATCTTTATGTAGGGTATGTTGGGGTTTCTCAAGTTACATTGTATATTGTTGCGATTTGTTTGGTCATAATGTTACTAAGTTAATGCAATGTATATTGTATTAAATTTATTGCAAACTAATAAAGTACTAAGAAAAAATGAAATTATTATTTTTTTAATTAACTCGGAATACTTTAATTGTCATCTTAAGACTCCATACGATTTTGGACTTTATTTTTATTTGCATGCTTTAAATAAAAAATACTGTTCGCGGCTCCAAAATTCGGCAGATGCCTTCGCACCTGTGATTTGTCTACATGGTTATCATGCATTTAAAGACTTCATCTCCAGTGGAAATTAGGTCGTCTTACATATATAATAGAACCGATCTCCATATCTGAAAAAGAGCATGGGAAATTATATGAGTGTAACTCAGAGGTAAAAACATAATGACACTCCAGGACGATCGTGGTAAGTCGTAAATTATAAGTCGGACAGTGATTAGTTCTTTTGCCACTATCACTGTCATTCATAACGCCACTGGGGATCTGTGCACTATCCACAAAGGTCAAGCTGTGCGAGGTTAGGTCACGTTATTTTTTCCTTTACGAAGATTAACGAGCGTTGTCGATTGGCTGTCGGAGCTATCTTAGTGTTGGCATAGATTATCTCATTTGTCAGTAGTAGGCAAAATGCATTCTAAATAAACCAACCATACACAATGTTTTACCGTAAATATTAACATGGTTTGTACAAAAGTCATATATTTTTCTCTAAAAAGATATATTGAGTTGTTGACAATGTCTTTTATTTAAGAAAAGAACCTTGTATGCCGAGGATTAAATCAAGCTAGTAATTATAAACAAGAAAGAAAGACGGATGTGTGACATTTATTGCGCCTCAGAGAGCGCGCGCTTAAACAAGAAGATGCATATCCTGGCAACATATCACTTTTTTCAACAATCGGCTAATTACGCGTGAGTGTAACGAACGATAACTCTGCTAGGAGGATGGCCTATTATCTGCTGCTTTGTGTTTGCTAGTAGGATGGGAGTTAGACGTCTTGCTTTGTTTTATATTTTGTTGTCTACTACGTCGTTTTGAAGTTACACGCTGCATAGTTGATATCGGCATGCCCGGCTGCAAATTCATTTTAATGCCTGTTACTCTTTTTATAATTGCTAGCTGCATTTTTAATAACGGCGTTCTTGGTTCTTTCATTGAAAAAGGTCACACCGAACATCTGCGAATTTCTGTTATTGCTATCTACACTATTGTTCCCATAAAAATTTCAATTTATGCTCTCCATTGTCAATGTAGCAAACATCAACGAGGAAAGCACAGTAGCATGCAAAACAAAACAAAAGTAAAAATATAGATAAAAAATAGAAATTGAAATAGCTACTGACCTGAAGTTTAGTATCTACGTTTTCTGAAATTAACAACAAGCAAATACTAAAAATAGTAAACAAGTCTTATTCAATTTTCTGCTCTAAGCTTGCGCACAAAAGAGGTCATAAATAGACGATCTTTCTGGTATACAATATACAAGTAAAATGTCATGGGTGTGTAGTATAAGCAACGACAAAAACATGTATAAATATCTGTGTTATAAATTACCATAACTGCTTTAGTAATTAGACACAAGAGTACATATAAGATTACGGATTCATCCGAACTATCACGAACACTGGCGTATTTCCTATCCCGGAAATACATTGCCTTGTTGACAAGTCGTACGTGCTGACTATACCTACCTTTATATAAATATGATGATTATAAAGGTGCCTTAATAACAGGAAAACAAGGCTTGTAACAAAATAAATATCTTATTGTTCATTAAGGGGGGTTTTCTGGCATACGTGACTGAATTAGAGGTATAAAATTGTATCAACAAAAGCATATTCTTAAATATTAAATAAAAAAAAATATTTACGTAAACTTGACCATCGAGGGGCGTATCTAGTAACCGTATTAGCCACTTACGAAAGTAAGGCATCGATCTTCCATGCGTTTTGGAAGAGTAAATGATATGAACGATATACACTGTTTATTGATGCCCAAGATTTGTGTGAACAACAAGCACCATCCTCACTCGTCATTGCACACAGATATTTCCTATCTTAGTCACGCTGCAGAGATAGCTATTTTTAAACTAAGAAAACCGCGCGGCGTCTATTTTTTGAGATCAGGTTATATCGCCAACCGGGTAATCGGCTCTGACGCCGATATCTATTTTTAGCAGAGTTCATTATCGTGCGATTTATAGGTTTGGAAAGAATGGACATCTAGAGTATTTTTTTTTTCGCAGTAATTACTTGTCTGTAGTTTAGTTCAAAATCGTTTTATATTTTACTTAGACGTAAACGTGGTATCCGACAGTTTGCCTTTAGTAAATACACATACCAATATCTGACCACCGCTTTGGGGAAAAATTTGGTCAAACTTTTTGCATTAACCCATACATTAGTCGTTGTAAAAACGATTTTGAACAGTAACTTTATTGTTACTGTATTAATCGCGAAAATATTTCTCTCACTGTTCAGTCTTTCCAACACTATAAAAAGCGCGATAGTGGTCTCTTCTAAACATAGATATCGACGTCAGACAGGATTACCCGGATGACTCTATAAAAGTAAGTGGTCACGTGGTTTTCCAAGTTTAAAATAACTATCTCTGCTACGTGGCTCGGATAGGAAACACCTGTTTGCAATGTCGAGTAAGGGTATTTATTCTTGACTGTCCACACAGATCTTTGGCATCAATGAACAACCGTTTGCAAAACCTTTTCAGGTACCAATGACTTATTTTGGTTGTTTGAGAAAAATTGTTTGGACCACACTGTCGGATACCACCTCCAAGTATGAATGTATGCAGAAATTGCCCAAATTCCCCAAAGCAGTGGTAGGATATTGTTACATGTATTTAACTGTTGGATAACACCTTTAACATACAATATGACATACCCTCACCACGAAAACTTCTGAGTTTGTTATGTTAGAAATCAACGAATCTCAAGACTACTTTACATATATAAATTTATAACAACTTGTAGAATTGAATCTTAAGTTTGTGTTATATGATTTGCGCAAATAACAGTAAGTTGTGTGTGTGTGTTTTTGAAATTGCAGTGTCTATTTTAACAAATAAACATTGAAGTGAAACTGGTTGCAAAATAAATATTAATTTCTTAGTATTCAGGTGGAATTGGAAATTTCTTATTTCCGCAACCCGAGACAGTTTGAGGTTAACCAATGGTGGCATGCCAGGTGAATGGTTAAAGGTGCTACCCAACAGTTATCAAATCCGATCGCCGATATCAAATGTTTGCAACAATTTTCTGGCGAATTTCGGCTTAATATTTGCATACACCCATACCTTATTCTAAAAAAGACAATACAAAACGTGAAATAAATCGCAATCAACGTTCAATCTTTAGAAAATTAAACAATCACGTTGAGGATATCTGCTAAAAATAGGTACTGACGTTATCGTGGGAAGCCTGTGGCTGATGTAACATGGTCTTAAGATATTTGCCACATTGGTTTCCTTAGTTTAAAAAAAGCTAACTATGCAGCGTAGCTCAGATAGGAAATAAAATGTACATGGCTGTAGTGTCATGTAGGCTGTTGTGCTTCACTTTTCACGTATATGTAGGCCATAAATAAGCAGCAGATCACGGGATCTTTTCAGGCAACGGTTATTCATTTGATTGTTGGTAAGAAAAAATGGATCCAAACTCTTAGATACCATCTTTAACGTTAACAAAAATGGACTGGCTATATCTTCATATCTTGTTCGATTTGTAACAAGAACCTCAAAAAATTCCAAATAACAAAATATAAAAGCTACTGACAAGCTTAATACTTTAAACTCGATGTTAAGTTAATAATATATTTGTGCGCTAACAATAGTAAGACTGTGCAATACTTAGTTCTATTTCGTACCGTACATGTTCGTAAAGGAAAAAATAACCTAGCCTCGCACAGCTTGACCTTTGTTTTAAGATAATTTCCTTTTTGCTCAATTAACGTAAATATTAAAACATTGATTTGTGAATATTGTATTACAATTAAAAGCTCCCCTTTGCCGGCACTATCTTAGAAACTAATATAATACATGCGTGTTCCATGTATGTTTATTTGCAGACATTAACAATGAGTAATTCATTATTACATTTATATTCAAGGATAGTAAATTTAACCACAAAACACGTCGTGGTAGAACCGGAGCTGTTAGCGCAATCGGTAGAGCGTTGGCTCCAGGTACGGGGGCCCCGGGTTCGGTTCCGGGCCGAGACATACTAAAGTCGTTAAAACTGGTTGTGTAATAGCTCCCTTGCTGACGTTAAAGCAAATATAAGGACTACATACACGACTGGTTGGACCAGTGTCAAGATAATGTGACTGGGTGTGGTATCATGTCATGTGTTCACGACATGTTATACACAGTGACGACAGCACTATATCTGCTTCAAGTGAACACCATCTCATGATAATTGAAATACTGTTGGTGTGACGATAAACCCAATAAAACGTTGTGGTAGGCCTTTAATGGAGCGTGCAAGGTGTATTTTAGGTGTACTAAGCATGAACTTGCCATGCATTTCTGCCTTCTACTTTGTCAGCTGTCAACATTAACAACCGCATGGTCTTCTACTAATAAGAAACGCTGGCTGTTGTGTTTATTTTTTGTTCAGTGATTTTTTCCGTTACATTTCGCGGTGAAATATTGAGTCACCATGATTCGTAATAAAGTCGTCCATGGGTGTAACATTACGCTTCATTATGCATACATAAATCCGTGGTTAATGATTAAGTGAAAGTTTTCTGAGAAAAAGAGTGCGAACTTACTTCTGTCATGATGTATTTTTGGGATTTAACATGACAATGGCATTTATATTTTAAATAAAATCGGGGTAAACATGATAATGTCTGTCAATTTAGCAATGTAAATACGTGCACTTATTCGTCACTAGCTATGGTGTTTAGTTATTGTTTTACATTTTTTATTGTGGGCGTCGTTTTGTAGAAAAAAATCTAGTTTGATGCAGTTTAGGCCTTAATTTAAATTAGTGCCCCTTAATTGCATCCATCAAAGTATAAATGTTGAACGAATATATGTTTTGACTTGAAAAAAAACATAGCAAAACTTGAATAACATGTTCATAATTAAAACAAATGCTTCTAAAAACGTTAACTATTTGAAATACATATTAATTACTAAAACCATTTGTGTTCAATTGGTAGAACATGAAGTTACGGCCCTGTGCATTAATATGATATCACTTACTGAAAGATATTGTCAAAGGGTTATTACTATGGATCTACACCATTTTGAAGATAATTATTCGATCTTATTGTTCTGTCCATATCCACGTATGGCTAGTTTAATGCGACCTGGGCACAGTTTAGCGCATGAATTTGTAAGTACATTTACTCCATGCTAACTGATTGCCTTTGCGGCTCTATTCGTCCAATGTGTGTATTGTTTAAGACGGACGTATAAAAACTTAAAGTGTATCAGCGCTTATTGCTCAATGCATTTTCATTATATAATAGAAAAAGAAGATGGAGTATCTAATGACTAAAGCGCATTACAACGATTTGGACATTTCTCAAGGTGAATATGCCCACATATTAAGAAGTAGCCATTTATAATACCATAGTTATGGGAAGAGAACGATTCTAAATCTCGAATATATGGCATAAGAGAATGTCAAAATCAAACTTGCACTTCCGTTCTCCGAGTTTAAACCAAGTAAAGTGATAAACGCTTGTTGAAAGTTAAAACAGGTAAAATTATAAAAAGGCTGACAGCAGTATATGAACATTGTGCCGCTTGCAGTACATACTTGAACTAAATTTCTTATTGTAAGATGCAAGGGGTAACATTTTTGTCACTATCTGTTAAGCTTTTTTTGGCAACTCTTAGAAGTGTAAAGTAACATTGTGTCGCAACATAAGTTTAATATTCCGTATACTTAAACTAAACAAGATGCACCGATTTTTTAAGTTCTACTAATGTCAGCTTTAAAGTTTTTATATGATAAAGTCTCACCATAAATGACGAAGATGCATTTAATTTGAACCAAAAAAGTCAATAAATTCAAAGGCTTTTACTTAATTAAGTTTTATGGTTTGAAGAGACATCGAATTAACCATTATATTAAGTTACCTTAAGTTACCTTAATTTATATTTAACGCTTTCATTTGATAAAGTCTTGCATAATCCTTTAAACTAACTAGTTGCCTTGAAGTTTGGTTTGAAAGAGTTTATTTTACCTTGTCTCGCTCTGCGTATTTAATATGCATTGAATTTACACCTAAACGTATATATATAAAGGTTTAATTCCAAGGAATACAACGCCGCTTGACGTTAGTTTTATCATTTTTGTTCATAAAACTATAACTCAGATACGCATCTGCAGATAAACATGCATTTTGTCGGAGGAATAGATGTCAGATTGAAGTTGCCTACCTATTTTCCTTCTGTTTTATTATCTTCTAATCATATACAGTCCATTATACACCGGACAGCTTTATTATTCAACAACAAAAGCCTGCTATTTGTTTTAGCTATAATTATATCTGCAGGTGCCTGTAGGAGGGATACGAGATAGACAACAATGGTTTTAAATCCAGGTTAAGCGGAACCATGACATTGTTTACTAGGGCGGGTTGTTTAACGTTATTAAAGGTGGTATCCGACAGTTTGCTAATATAAAATGCAAGTAAAGGAATCATTGTATTGTTGACTAGGAACCGGGTCAATAAGGGTTGTTTAACGCAATCAAAGGTGGCATCCTACAATTTGCCAATATAAAATGCAAGTAAAGGAATCACTGTATTGTTGACTAGGAACCGGGTCAATAAGGGTTGTTTAACGCAATCAAAGGTGGCATCCTACAAGTTGCCAATATAAAATGCAAGTAAAGGAATCATTGTATTGTTGACTAGGAACCGGGTCAATAAGGGTTGTTTAACGCAATCAAAGGTGGTATCCGACAGTTTGCTAATATAAAATGCAAGTAAAGGAATCATTGTATTGTTGACTAGGAACCGGGTCAATAAGGGTTGTTTAACGCAATCAAAGGTGGCATCCTACAAGTTGCCAATATAAAATGCAAGTAAAGGAATCATTGTATTGTTGACTAGGAACCGGTTCAATAAGGGTTGTTTAACGCAATCAAAGGTGGCATCCTACAAGTTGCCAATATAAAATGCAAGTAAAGGAATCATTGTATTGTTGACTAGGAACCGGGTCAATAAGGGTTGTTTAACGCAATCAAAGGTGGCATCCTACAAGTTGCCAATATAAAATGCAAGTAAAGGAATCATTGTATTGTTGACTAGGAACCGGGTCAATAAGGATTGTTTAACGCAATCAAAGGTGGCATCCTTCAATTTCCAAAAATAAAATGCAAGTAAAGGAATCATTGTATTGTTGACTAGGAACCGGGTCAATAAGGGTTGTTTAGCGCAATCAAAGGTGGCATCCTTCAATTTGCCAATATAAATGCAAATAAGGGAATATTATTATTGTAAACTTTGAACCGGGACAAAAAAGGTTGTCCTACGTAATTAAAGGTTGTATCCGACAGTTTGCCAATATAAAATGCAAATAAAGGAACCATTGTATTGTAAATAAGGGCGGGTTGTTTAACATAGTTAAAGGTGGTTTGCCAATACAAAATACAAGTAACAAACTCTTACCATGTCTTTGGGGAGTTTGGGGCATAATTTCTGCATAAATGTATACTTATAAGTCTAAGAAAAGACGGTTTCTAACATTATCTATATTGTTAGAGAGTACAAATCTAAAAAGGAAAAACACTTTGAAGGTTCATTCTTTCCAAATCTGTTAATAACCACAATAGTGGTCTCTGCTAAAATTACATATTGACGTCAGAGCAAATTGCCCGGATGACGATATTGTGATCTCAAAGGTGAGCTGTCGCGTTGTTTTCTTAGTTTAAAAATAGATATCTCTGTAACGTGGCTTAGATATGAAATACTTGTTTTCAATGACGAGTTGGGGTCTTTGCTTCACTCCTCACACGGTTCTAGCACATTATTGAACATTATTTTGCAGGGCCTTTGCATGTAACAATGACTTTTATGTGTGTGTTTGTGTGTGTGTGTTTTTAGAAAATATATTTTGGTTCATACTGCCGCCTTTAAAATGTATAGGCGACTGTATCTTTCGCGAGCAGCCACTGTCCTAGGTAAGGAGTGCTCTGTGTTCAACCCCCGACCTGGATATACCAAAAATGTAAAACTGAAGTGGTATGAATACATGTTGCTCTCTTATTTTCTCTTAGTTTGTAGTTCCCTTTCTTGACACAACTAGTTTGCTTTTATAATGCGACTATTCGGTAGTATTATATCAAATTTACGGCGTATTTTGTTAGAAACACAGATACCACTTACAGTTTAATTATCCCTATGATATATTATCTTTCGAGTTTGCGGCTAACTTCTGTCAACAGCTTTATGACGGTTAGCCATATCTATAAACGGTGAAGAATAGAATCACCTAAACTTCTGCGTCAACATTTGACAGTTTGTATTCATACCCTGCTACAATCAGAACATGTAAACGATAAAAGTATTATTTATGTGTTATAAACGGTTTATTTATCTGACATTTAGTGCCACACTAGTTTACAATGTTCATTAATTAACCAGTCCCTCGCGTGACCACTGGTAAACCAACATTTTGTTTGTGCTTATGATAGTGTTTATAAAGTTGACATCGTTTTGGCTTCTTCGTATATGCGCGTGTTACTCGTGGATTTCTCGGGCAATTCCGTGAATTACGTAAATTACCAGAGGTGTTCCGATCTGATAAAAACCTTTATACAGAGGTGGTACGATAGCCGCCAAAATAATTGTAATATCAGTCAAGTTGTTTTTTTAATAAGCTAATTTAACTTTACTCAGACGTGTTAACCGTACACTTCACAAAAGATAAAATATGTAAAATATGTAAGAAGTGTTGTTATTTTTATTGTATTTATAAGTTAAGATGGAACTTCCGTGGAAGTCACTGTTAATGAGAAAGGTACGTTTTCTATAAAAATATTAAAATATACATCGAATTATAAAAAAGCACTTTTTGTTTAATTGTTTATATATATATATATATATATATATATATATATATATATATATATATATATATATATATATATATATATATATATATATATATATATATATATATATATATATATATATATATATATATATATATATATATATATATATATATATTTATACGCGCATATACGAAGAAGCCAAAACGATGTCAATATTGTTGTAATATTTACTTCATTAGTCATAGAATATAAAACATCAGTCATACAATATAATAGAAAAGAAGAATAACATATTTGCATATGTTAAAGTTGATAATAAGACAGACTAGTCTTTTGGGCTTTTCCTAAAAATTAAGAAAATATAAATATTTTAAGTATGTTGACGTCGATATTTCCTTTTAAAAATCCATATATAATATATGTAATATATTACATATGTATGTATATATATGGATTTATAAAAGGATATCAATTATGTAATACGTTATACATATATGTGTGTGTACGTGTTTATCAAAAAAGTGAAACAAACAAACAAATAAACAAACAAACAAACAATAAATAATAAATAAATAAATAAAAATAGATGTAGGCAAAGCATGTAACAAATATTACTTTTTTATTTCATTGATTTTCTTTTATTAAGAAACACATGTTGTCTGTGATTTAAGAAAGTTTAAGATTTTTTTTTATTCCTTTTCCTTTCCAATTAACCAAGTAGGGTTTTTATTAGGTATATTTACCCAATCTTGTATAGGGTCACACTCATATTGTGGTAGTGTTTATTAGTTATTAGCTTGCAGAAAATGGGGAAATCAACAAAAACAACAGAAGAAAAAGTATAAAACAAGAGCTCAATGTTAACCTTTTCTTCAATTATACACATCAATTGTATTGTTACGTAGATACTGGAAACAGTTAAAAGGCAATACATTTTTTAAAAGTAAAAATAAAAAATAAACATTATAAGTGCAAAACTAATTTTGAAGTTCTAACTTACAAGGTAGCGTTCTAAAATTAAAACACACACACACACGCGCGCGCACGAATATCTTCATCATAGTTCAGTTCTTCCAAGACTAAGTAGAGACTTTGCTAGATCAATATCTTCACCAAAGTATTATCTCTGCGAATAATTGTGTATATACTACTAATTGTGTATAGTAAAACCTCCCTAGTCTGGCCACCTGTCGGACCGAATTAATTGTTCGGTTTATAGAGGATTCCAGATTACAGAGGAGCTTCTTTTTTTACCGAATTTTTATAATATACATGTATTTCTTCCTAACTTATGCAATAATTTTATACATTATATAGGCGCACAATTATTTGTGTATATATTCTTTGGTACTACTAAACTTTCACTCCTGCATATGGGATGTTTCTGTAAACGACAAATGGTTTACCAACTGTTGGAATACTTTATTTCAATTCGCGATTCCGTGTTTTCTGTTTGTACATGTCGGTAAAACCAAGGTATGATGCTTACCGAAAACTAACGAGAGTCAGTTTATTGTTGCCAGGCCGTTCTTAATGAAGGAGTTTTTCAATGTTGACTTTACTCCTTGAAACTAATAGTATTTTAAAACAGTCTTAGTGCTTAGTGAATTGTGTGTTTTTGAGAAGAAAAAAAAATACTATCCTGTTATTGATTCTTTTTCATGTTAAACATATCAGAATAAATACTGTCATGTTATCGATTGCTTATTTTCTTTTCAAGTAAATACATATAAATTAATATAAACATTTTCCTGTAAGGGGTTGCTTGATCAAGTAAATAAATATTTTTAAAATACTGACCTGCTGTTGTTTGCTTTTTCGAGTAAATGAATGTTAAAATAAATACGTTCCTGTTCTTTATTGCTTTTTTTCAAGTAAAAAAATACTTCCCTGCTGTTGCTTACACTTTCAATTAAATAAATTTTAAAAGAAATACTCTCCTGCTCTTTATGGCTTTTTTCAAGAAAAGAAATATCAAAATAAATACTTGTATGCTCTTGGCGGCTGTCTTTTTGTTAAAATATAACTTTTTTTAAAAAATGGAGATTTCCCAACTGAAAATTGCAGCTGTTTAATATAATATGCTTTCGAGTAAACACATATTTCAGAAAAAAAAAGTCTACTGAAATGTTTTTAAAGCGTAAACAACTTATTAAAAATATAGAAATCACAACTGAAATCTGAAGATGTTTGTTTTCAGCTATGCATGTTGTTTCGCGTAAACAAATAAATCAGAAAGAGTAATTCCTTATACACGTAAGGTCAACAACATACTTAAGCTATGTATGCGGAAGTGACGTCATTTTTGGCCGTTAGACCACAATAACTCAGGCATTGTCAACGAGAAGAATGCAGATGTTTAAGTAGGAAATCCATTAATCACAACACTTGTTAAGCAATTATTTTCATATTTTATGTGTTATACTTCTTCTTGGATAGAAATATTATGAAATAATCATTTATGTTTTAAAGATGTTTGGCAAAAAGGACACATTCATAATAAAGTACTTGAGGAAAATTATTTTTGTTATAAAAAAAACAAAAAAAAACACTTGGAATAGACATCGTAACTTGCTTATTTTATGCCAGAAAGGAAGTAATTGATATATATATATTATTTTTATTGAGTTAATCGTCCCACCAACAGTATTTCAGTTATTTGGAGACAGTGTCCACTTGAAGCAGATATAGTGCTGCCTTCACTGTGAATAGCATGCCATGAACACCTGGCACTACACCCAATCACATTATCCTGACACCGAGCCAACCAGTCGTGAAACTAACCTTCTATTTGGTTTAGCTTCAACTTTAGGGAGCTATACCACTATCAGTTTTAACGACTTTGGTATTTCGCGGCCTGGGATCGAACCTGGGACGTCCTGTACCTGGAGCCGACGCTCTTTCGATTGCGAACAGGGTCGGGTTGTACCACGGCTTGTTTTGTGGTGTATTTTGCTATCCTAGAATGTAAGTGTAATAATGAATTACTTATTATTTATGTCTGCAAATAAACATGCATGGAACACGCATGTATTATATTAGTTTCTAAGGTAACGCCCTTAAAGAGGAACTGTAAATTGGCCAACCAGTCGTGGAACTAACCTTATATTTGCTTAAGTGTTAGCAAGGGAGCTATGCCACTACCATTTTAAAGACTTTGGTAAGTCACGGTCCGGGATCGAACCCGAGGCCTCCCGTTGCTGGAGCCGAAGCTCTACCTATTGCGCTACCAGGACCGGTCTGTGGTTAATTATAAATTAATTACAAATTTGTTACTGTCGGCAGTTGCTTTATTGTTGATGTTGTAATTATCTATCTTTTATTGTTGTCATTCACATTTATTATAAGGATTTTATTCTTGTAATCTCATTTTCGCCATTCACATTGTTGTTTATGTTTGATATTACCTTAGCTTTTTTCGTGTTTGTCATATATATTGTTGTTTGCGATGCTTTTGTCAATGTTATATTGTAGTTATGATTATGATTATGATTATGATGATGATTATTATTATTGTTATTGTTATTATGATTATTATTATTATTATTATTATTATTATTATTATTATTATTATTATTATTATTATTATTATTATTATTATTATTATTATTATAATCATCATCATCATCATCATTATCATCATAATCATCATCATTATGTCATCATCAACTTCTTCATAATAATTCGTAGTAGTATTCTGCTATTATTGTTTTTGTTGTTGTTTTAAGCATACCTTGCATATTACTATATTCAACTTTCGTTAAAGGGGTGGAAATTTGTTATTTTTTGTTAACTGTTTTACCTTTTCACTTGGAATTAAATTTACTATCAGATTCACTGATCTTGTTAACGCGTGTTCCATATAAACCATCATCTGCAGATGTACATACATGTATAATCTTTCGCGGTAATATGGCCTTCTAGCTTGCCGGCGACGTGTGCCTGTATAGTGTTTTTTTTTTTTTTTTTTTGTTGATGAACAACAATGGAAGTTTTTATCCCAAAAATGATCTCGGATTTCTGAAGATATTTTATTATATCATTTTTTAATTACTTTTTTAATTAATTACCCAGGAAGCACATACTTTCAAATGTATGCTATTAACTTCTACTCAAGGTTAAAATGGAGCGGCTGTTATGAACATGGTATTCATAACCGTGAAATACATACATGAAAATAGATCGCGAATGAGGCTGAATCTATTTAAGTTGGCAATTTGTTTTTGTCACCTGTGCTGACGTCTAACATGGGTCTGTCACCGTGACCTGAACCGTCCTGTCGCAGGAAGTTTGTGTCAGAGATCTGCCGTACAAGCACTCTTAGACCTGTCAACCAGTCCTATATAAACAGATGCTTCGTTCATCGGTATACTCGTCAAATGCAGAATAAATAGGTTAAAATCTCGTAAAACAATACAAGAAAAGCATTGATGTGAAGCTTCAAAACGTCCGTTATATGCTTAAAAAGACAATACGTTATCCGGCGAACGACAATACTGGACATGCGATATTGTGACTTAAAGTAAGCTGGTAATTTGATTGACCAATTGGCCTTCAAATGGACATAACACAAGCTGCGCCATTTGTATTGCATATCGTCTAAATGTATCATACAATTAGTTTAATAATGCAACCAATATTTTAAGACACCAAAATTTTAAGAAACTCATTTAAGAAATATTAAACGAATAACAATCTTACAGTCTCGTAAAAAATTGCTAACAGGTGAATATAAAACCTGCTTAAACCACGTGGTTCGAAGTTGCTAAAATCCGTACATAATATTCGTGGTAAGAAGTTGAACCAATCGCAACTCCTGTCATTTCTACAAAATAGACTTATCCGGATAGTGCCAAGAAGTTGCGAAAAACATGATTGACGAGTCTACTGTGATCACGTTTGCTGATTGTTGTAATATCAAGCAATAATCTACCAAAAATGTTTTAAAATCGAATTTCGCATCAACAACTGTCGTGATTGTTACAATAAAAAAACTGTCGTCAGATAATGATAGGCAAATATGTTTTATTTAGATTATCTATTTTTTTCATTATTTTTTTTATATTGTATTGTTTTTGAATTTGATTTGTCAAGCAAGGGAGATTACTGTGATGGAAATCCTGCTGACATTGAAACGACTGAATCGCGCAATTTGATTGGTTTGTTGTGTTGTTTACATCTTCCACTGATCGCCATTTTGCCAAATATTTTGTCACGAGTTTTATTTTTGCCACATTTCTCTTGCTGGTACAAGTCATAGGCTAATTTTGCGTCGTTTTTTATGCTTTACATCAATGTTCTTTTTGTATATACAAATACAGTCCATTCTCAAGTTTCTACTGCATTCCATAAAGGGCGCAGCGCTTCAGCGCGGATGTCAATAAACTAGCTATATTTTAGAGGTTCTGCAGCGAAAATGGCAGATCCAGGTCCGAAATCCCACTATTTCCCAAAGCTTGTCAAAACAAACATTCGTATATTTTAAGACAACATCCGACTGTGAATATGGCATTTTGCATAAAGTAAATGCACATTTCGAGGTGGCTCTTAATATAAAATTTCTGTTTTAAGCATCCGGTGTCAAGATATGTTTGGAAAATTTCAACAGTGTTCATCCTTAATATACGCCCGTGTATTGAATGAAAGTGGCAGAAAAAAACCTTTTTATGGTTGTTATACGTGTTTCATTAAGAAACCTGACTGGTCCGTCCTTCAACTGTAATCCTGAGTACATATTTACATTCATATATAAAAAGCGGAGGCTTTTGTTGAGCTAAATATGAAGTTAAGAAATAACGTTTTGGAAAAAAATGCATTGGATATCAAAGATTATTTTAGCCCCATTTTGGTTTTCTGTCATGTCGTTTACACAGAAATTCGCTGTTAATCTACAGTAAAATTCCAATTTGATCTTCTCCCTCTTCGTCTACTCCGAGTTAAAACATGTTGAGTCATTTCAATAACTTTACCTAGAAATATCTTAAATTATAATCATTCGGTAATGCTTAAGTTATTATATGTACATATATAATATTACAACCTAGAATGAGTTACAAATAGTCCTCGCTGGTACCGCGTCATTGCTGGTATCGCTGTAATTCAAATGTCCCCGCATGTATGCATACGAAGCGCCATCTGTCGGCTCTTTGCACCGTTTGACCTATATAACTGTTTAAAAAGACAACTTTCATCTCTAGTTTGCGAAGAGAAAAAGACTCAAAATGACAAAGTTATTCTGGTTATAGAGAAGAGAAATAATTGAGCTATGTTTATCATTTTGATTTTGTGGCAAAAATAACTACGGCGGTACCAGCGAGGACCATCCTAAAATATAATATTACTAATATTATTTAAACAATTAAGATACGTACTGTATTAATGATAACAAAATGATGATTTATATTCTTTATATTTATATTTACCATTTGTCTAAGTTTAACTTCTTTTCTGTTTAATACTGTAGAAAACAGATTTGTAACGTAAAATTTATTTAGCTTTAAAAATTGATAATTACACAGTAAAAAGATTGATTCGATTCTTTCTTTGATGTAATAATTAGAAATTAGATGACAAACAGG
Organism: Sinonovacula constricta; assembly: GCA_007844125.1. Lineage (NCBI taxonomy): Eukaryota > Metazoa > Mollusca > Bivalvia > Cardiida > Solecurtidae > Sinonovacula > Sinonovacula constricta. The sequence goes on from CM017568.1 coordinate 16,819,242, forward strand.
TGATAGAGTAACAGGCATGAGGTTTGTAGGCCCAGTTGTCTTCAATTTTAATTGTAAGTAAGTATACAAGGTACCAGAAAAAAAACAGTAGTCGAAATTGGAGAAGATGATATGAGAAATTGAAAACAATGGGAAAATATGAAATGGAGATTTGACGAAATGGTGAGTAGACGAAATGGGAGTAGATGATATGCGAAGCGGGGAACAATGGGAATATATGAAATGGAGAGTTGACGAAATGGTGAGTAGACGAAATGGGAGTCGAAAAGATTGGTGCAGCCATTATGGCCTTTTCATGACTTACGATAGTCGGAGAAGTCTGAAATGTGCATGTAACTTGTGTATTTACAAATTATCAGTATAAAAAGAAAATGAACCACTTACTTTAACTTCAGCTGCTTCTGTTTACGTCTTGTTGCCATTAATGGCTACAAAAAGGGTTCTTTCCAATAGAATGCAACCCATTTCAATTCTTTCTAGATGCACATATATTGACACTTATTGTAAAATGTGAAGTTTGTAAAAGTCATGTTCATGTGTAAATATGATGCCTAAATATCATAAAAAGGAAACGGTGTTACTTTGAAAAAATCACCTGTTGCCAAAGACGATACAAAAGAATGAATGATAACTCTCAAGTGACCGAAAATATTATAAAGAAAAGTTCGAGGTTTTTGACAAAGTAAATAAAGTATTTGTCCATTCGAGGTTTTCTAGCATACATAAGTTAATTAGAAATAAAAAACTAATCAAGAACAAGAAATATCTATCTATATCTATATCTATTTTTTATAATGAAGTTGGGTTTTTAATCATTCTTTTTTCACGAAGAAAATATTTTCACGATGGTAAAAGTTTAACAATTTTAGGCAATTTTTCGTAAACATAAACATTCGTTGTATCTTTTTGTCTGGTTTTAAGTGTAACCATTCTCAATATTAATGAGTTAACCGATGGTAATTCTAACTTGTTTTTATACTTTACAAAAGAAGCGAAAAGTTTTTGTTGTTGTTTTTTTAGAAGTTGAACAAAAATTCATTTGTCACAGTGTGTTAAAATAAGACTTTGTTGTCTTACATTTTTATAAAGGGATATTTAATCTGTGCCAAACAGATTATATTGCAACCTTTTGTTGATATGATACTTTACCTGATTTTTTTTGACTTTAGAATAGTCTTCCGCTGACCTATAGATGAACACTTACCAAGACATTATGTCTTCTTTTCGTAATAGAATCAAGGGATTAATTATATTTCATATTCGCCCCCCCCCCCCCCCCCCCACACACACACACACATACACACACACACACACACAAACACACACTGACCACCACCATATCGAGATACAAAATGTGATCTTTTAGAAAAACGGCTGGGAACGGGTTAAAAACACTGTTACTAAACACGTGATTGCCACGACAAAGTAATTAAAGCAAAGCAGACTGTGCTGGTTTTTATTGTGAAATAACCATGCATTCGTAGAAATTGAAATGATACCTAGAAACAGATGTATATTTTAAGTGGGGAAACGGATATCGAAAATGCAACATCATGGTATAGAACGTTCTTTTAAATTGCATGCGTTGATACATGTCTATTTTGCATTAAATGACCTGTTGCAGTATATTTGGATTAATAACTGAGAATAGCACATTTTCTCACTTTTTTACATTACCCGCCCTGCGATACCAAATATAAAACATGAACATACATTTCACAATACATGTATATGGAAGGCAACAATGTTCTAAAATCAGGAATACTCTTCAATTCGGAAATTTGGAGCGGTCCCAGCAGTGGCCGAATTAGAGGGAGTGTTTGTTATATTATTTATATTGTGCAATATTCATTTTGAATATTAACATTTTTCTTCTATTTACACACGTGTGGCCTAAATGCTTACGAAATATGTAGATATTTTGCACTTATAATAGTAAACCGGACCTGGTAGCGCAATCGGTAGAGTTGTTTTAAATAAAATGTATATTGTGCACAAGCAAATGTGATACAAATAAGCTATTTTAGATAAAGTAAAAAATGAAAATGTATCTGTAAAGTTGTATTTTGAAGTGGACTGATGGCGAAATTCGGGATAATGTTAGCAAAGAGTAAGTAATATTTTATTCCACTTTTACATTTTTTCTGCAAAGTATCGACACGACCTTAATAGCATGATGATAAATACATGATGACTCCGAATTACTTTAATGCAACCCTAATTATACATGGTAAATTCATTATTATATCTCAGAAAAGTAAGCTTAACTATCAAACATTTTGTGGTCGGACTAAAATGGGCATGTTAGGTGTATTTATGTGCACAAAATATGCAGTTGCCATTCATGCCCGTTGTTGTATTTTATGCTAACTGAGAACAAGAAACCACAAGGTGTTTAGGGGCTCGATAAGGGACGGTCATTAGCTTATTTAGTTGTTCATTGTAAGTTCATGACAATGTTTTCCTTTCGCGGTTAAATATTGAGTCACGTCGATTCATAAAAGAGTCGTTAATGGATGTTATATAACGCTTCATAATGCATGCATAAGTTCGTAGTTCATAGGTATATTCACTTTGAGAAGTTCAGTGTTATCTATTTATTTAAAGCCATACTAACTCCTGTGAAATATTTTTTCGGTGCAAAACATTTTAGAACAAAAAGTAAAGCACAGAAAAACTGCTAAAACAATAGCCATTGGCCGCTTTTGAGCCCGACTGTAATCAAAATGAACAGATAAGCGTCCGTTGCACCCGGTCAAAAACCAAAGTTTTCTTTGTATTGGCAGGTGTATGTAAACATTGTGCCAGTCACAATGAATAATGATTTATTTTTTATTTATTTTTTTGTAACTAAACTGTCATGACGTCAACAAAAAATAAAATAAATCCGCAGAAGATTTCCAGCGAGTCGAAACGAAAAGTTGTTAAATAGAGTGGAGTTTTCTTTTGATTTTAAGTTTTTAACCCATATTATCGAAATTATATAAAAACATATAGGTACCAAGGTACTATGGTGTCGAAGACTGAGCACTGGGCTGCTTTTCAAGAGGTCCAGGGTTCGAATCACTGAAAGCTAAAAGTAAAATTTATCTCAGCTTATATTCCATTATCCACTTAAAAACTTCTGGAGAAGATGGAACAATGTTTTTGGTAGAGTAATTATGTCTTTAACACATCGGCCTTAATATTCAAAATAAAACTGGTTAAAACAGGTGAATCTTCGTCGGTTTACCTGAATGTGTTAAATACATCCGTCATTCATCATTATCTATACTGCTTGGTTGTTGTTTTGTTTTTGCTTTTGTTGCATATTGGACAAAAAGTTTTAGACAATATATATGGGTAGATTCAGTGGAAACGAAAATTAATGTCCCTTAAAGCTGCTATGTTCGATTTGATTAAGTATGCGTCTGAAGTTGTTGTTGCTGTTTTTAATTAGGCTGTTTGATATCATATATAATTACAGATAAGACAACTATCTAGGCGATCAAGATGTCTTAACTCACCAAAAAAGAGTTTTAAATTGCGTGTTTGTTTGTGGTTGTTTTTTAAGGGGGAGGGGGGGGGGTAAGTTTTTATATAAAAAATAAGCAAAAAGTAGGTTCTAACGAGCATTACTTGAAAAACTTTTGTTTAAAAGTAACATATTGAATAATTTTATTCACTGTCAGAATCAGAATAATACTAGTTAACATTATACAGTAAACTCTAATGCTGCCCTCACACATACCTCGCGACCTTACTGCGACCTGAAAACTAGTAAAATAGCATTTTTCTTTCGAAAATCGTTTGGTTTTCTTTCAAATTTCCAAATTTCTCTCGCAGACGGTCCGGGGCTCTGCAGTCTTGTGTTCAGTACGTTTTCTCTATGTCCTCAATACGACCCTTCTACGTCCATGGCGTTTCCACTGCGACTATATTGCGTCCCCAAGGCGACCCCACGGCGATCATCGGCGACCCAGATGCGACTGTGCTACGTTCTCTGCGTCCCTACGGCGACTCTACGGTGACTATTGCGTTTGTCCGGCGACAGTCCTGCGACTGTACGACGACCCTACTACGTTAAGGATGTAGTAAGGACGTGGTAAGGACGCAATAGTCGCAGCAAGGACGCAGTAGCGTCGCCAAAGGTTTCCGAGCAATTTCTTGTAATTTCATCGGCGACTCTACGGCGTCCTTAGTACGAGTGTACTACGTCTATTGCGTTCTTATTGCGTCCTTACTACGATGCTGCTGCGACTATGGCGACTCCACTGCGATCCCACGGCGACCTAACCAGGACTCAGCAAGAATGCAGAGTTTCTGCGACTGTTTTGTGCATGTTCAAAATATTCGCCGACGGTCTGCGACCTTGTGCGTCCTTGGGTTCCTCGCTACGACCTCGCTGCGTCCCTGCTTCGTCCATGGCGACTGTGCTGCGTCCTGGGTCGTAGCGAGGTCGCAGTAAGGACGCAGTAAGATCGCGAGGTATGTGTGAGGGCAGTTTAACAAGACTCGCTTTTAAGCCATGTGTCAAACTGTAAATGCAAACTAAATATATCCAAATGTAATTTCAACCAATAAAGGAGCGCTGTGGTATTTCTACGGACTGACTGTGCCAGCATTTCTAAACATATCAGAAGTACGGTTGGCTGGCTACGTCAAAAATGTATATTCTGTGTTACCACCTTATCTGTTGCTGTGGCAACCTGCATTTGATACACGAAACGATGCCACCTTCTGCTTGATATCATAAGATGTCTTTAATAACAGAATCTCTGTATTTGTCTATAAGATTAACCATGCATACACATAGTGAATATAAGTCCCATGTCAGTTTCTGGGTCAAATTCTGTGTGTTAGTTTATCTTTTTAAACATCCCTTGTACCAGAGCAGATAAGTAATAAAAGTGTTATTTTTAACAGAACTAAGTGTCAGTTACCGCTTAATTTATCTGACAGTTGATGTCTCATAACTTTACAATGCCCATTTATTAACCGGTCCCTCGCTTGGCTACTGGCTTGACCAAAATCTGTTTTGTGTGACGGCGTTTAAGTAAATGTTCATACAGTTGACAGCGTTATGACTTCGCGGTATTAATTCTTTCGAACGTATATACAAGGGGAATATGGTAGATGCCATGATGTACAAATACAAATACAATCTATCTATCTATCTATCTATCTGTCTGTCTGTCTGTCTGTCTGTCTGTCTCTCTGTTTCTCTCTGTCTCTCTGTGCCTCTCTCTCTCTCTCTCTCTCTCTGTCTCTCTATCTCTGTCTTTATCTCTATCACTATCTCTCTGTCTCTCTCTGTCTATCTCTGTCTCTGTCTGTCTCTGTCTCTCTGTCTCTCTGTTTCTCTCTCTGTCTCTCTGTCACTCTGTCTCTGTCTGTCTCTGTATCTCTGCCTCTCTCTGTCTCTGTCTCTCTGTCTCTCTGTTTCTCTCTCTGTCTGTCTCTGTCTGTCTCTGTCTCTCTCTGCCTCTCTCTGCCTTTGTCTCTGTCTGTCTCTGTCTCTCTGTCTGTCTCTGTCTCTTTGTCTCTCTGTCTCTCTCTCCCTCTCTCTGTCTCTGTCTCTGTCTCACTCTGTCTCTGTCTGTCTCTGTCTGTCTCTGTCTCTCTGTCTCCCTCTCTCTCTCTCTCTCTCTCCCTCCCTCTCTCTCTCTCTCTCTCTCTCTCTCTCTCTCTATCTCTCTTTCTCTCTCTGTTTGTAGACTTAACTAGAATTGCAGTTGCTCAATGATATGTGCTTTTTTCATGAACAAATGAATCAGCAAGATAATCCTCCCTGAAAACAATGTCATCAACATTAAAAAGCTATCTATGCGGAAGTGGCGTTTTAACGGTCGTAAGACCACAATTATTTCATAAACATTCACTCACGTTTTGTCAACACGAAGAATGCAGACGTTGTGGTAGAAATGCATTTATCACTACAACTGTTAAAACGATTTTATATTTTAATTCTTTCACAACTTTTCGCGTCGGATGAAATATGCGACGGGTTTCTTTTCTTAGACTTAGTTATTTACCGGATACTCCCTCTCTGTACATATTTAAATAAATTAACAGAGAAAACGCACCCGTATATTATGTTGTTAGAGGATTTTGTTTCAGTTTTGTTGTCGTTGTCGATGATTATAATGTTAGTATTGTGATGTTGTTATTGTTTTTGCTACTGATATTGTTGATGTTATTTGCGCTGACATTGTCATCGTCTTTGATGTTGTTGTTGTTGTTTTATATGTGATTTGCATGTCATTGATTCTAATGTTTGTCATTTCGACAACTGGTGTTAATTTTAATGTTGTGTTATTTAAAGTGCAATTAAGTGTTGTTCCTATTTGAATATTTATTGCAATTGATAGACATCTGATTTACTTTATCAATAATCAGCTTCTAATCACATGCAAAATACTTAAGCAGCCGTTATAACAGGTGAACTATTTACGTACATTGAGGGCATGGGCGGATCCAGAAAATTTTGGTGGCGAAAGGTATGAATCAAGATCCATTTAACTGTATCGTAGTAAATACTAAATATATATGTATATATATACACAGTTAGTGCACCTAACTTCGATCTAAGCATTCAACAGACAGAATTAATTTTAAAAGCTTAGTATTTTTAAGCTTACATACATGTGTTTTCACAACTCAATTCTTTTACCAGGCTGGTGGTGGATGCATCCCTCTCCCACTCCAACCCCCCCCCCACCCACCCACCCACCCCAAATCCCTGGCCAATTGTTGTAAAGGTTTGATTGTCACCTGTGCTTATTTTTAACATTGAAATGTCACACTGACCTAATAACCATCCAGTAAGAGAAGGTCTGTGTCATATTTCTGCCGCACAAGCATTCACATCAAATGCTCCACCTTAACAGATGCTCGTCTATTAGACAGCATATCGCTACGCATGACAAAGACTTAATGAACTGGCTGACCCCTTTCCTACAAAATGTGTTAAAGGTGCTACCGGATATTTTGCCAATATCAATATATATATACTTATGTAATAATATCTTACGGATAATTTCGTCATAAACTCATAATTGCGTCTTAGTAAAGTAGCTAAGTAGTTAGACAGAACAAATCATGAAATAAATTGCTTTTAATGTTTATTCTTTCCAAATCTATAAATAAGCACGACGGGGATTCTGCTAAAAATAGATATCGACGTCATCGCGATGATGACATAATGTATCCGAAAATAATGTGGTCACATGGGTTTACAAATAGCTAACTAAGTAGCGTGGCCCAGATTGGAAATACTTATTTGTGATAAAAGGTGGGTGTTATGCTTTATTTTTCACATGTATTTATGACATCACTAAACAGCATTTTGCAGGAACGTTGTTTGGAAATAACAATTCATATTGTCGTTTGACTAACAAAATTTTAGTCCAAACTGTCGCATGTCACTTTTTATAAACAAACAAAATTGGTATTATTTTTGTCAAGATCTGCATCTATACTTTTTGTTCTTGCCTATTAATTAAATGTCGTTCTAAGCAAGTAAATTCGTAAGATATTACTAAATAAGGAAATAATTATGCCACATCCAAGCTAACATGTCGCTTTGCTTGAAGAAAACGAACATTTCAAGACAACTTCAACAATTAAACAATTGTTTGACGCATCCGGTTAAAAAGTTATGCTTGGACAGTTTCAGCAGTTTTTTAACCTTTGCATACGCCCATATATTAAATGACGTGGCAGAAAGAAGTGTCCCTTTCTTTGGTTGTTACATATGCTTCATTGAGAAACCAGGCAAAACTCGTCCTTCATATGTCACTTTAGATATTTAAATAGCGAAAAGATATTATGATATTCAAAATTCAGGAAGTTTTTTTGAAGAATTAGTTATGATGTTCAGAAATAAAGTGCTGGAGGAAATATGCATTTGATACATGGGTTAATTATCACATTTTCATGGCATACGATAGTCATAAAGGTCTGAAATATGTATGCAAACTAAGTACGCTTAACAGACACCTTACGTGATGAAATGCGTATTGTGTCTTCAAAAGTAGCATATTTGTATGCTACATTTTTTCCTGTTGCTTGAATGACTCAAAGTATATGACGTCATCATGTGGTAAATTGGTAGTAAGCAATCTGTGTTAGGTCATATGTTTGTTTCAATATGCTTAAGTTATGAATGTCAATTAACACATGTTCAATTTAACAATTCTATGCACTAAATACTTATTATACACATAAATACTTCGTACTTGTAATGATATAAGGCATATGTCTATGAAACGAATGCATTTTTGCATGATATTCGTTCTCTTGTTGCTTTAAGCAATGGTGAGTGTACGCCTGCAATATTGTGATATGTTTTTGGAAAGATAAAAGTTATCAACATGTCAGTATGCCATCTAGTGAGCAACGAAAGTGGATATGCTTGAACAAAAGTAGTTTAATTTCGCTAGTTGGCTTGGAAGTACGATTAAGGCTAGAACTCCAGAACTAATTATTCTATTATTAATGTAAATCGAATCCTAAAACGATATTCGAATATTCGTTACGTGTACTCGAATACTATTCTAATATTCGAAACGAAATTATATCATAGCGGCACATGACAGGATATTTTTTATTACGTTTAGTGTGTTAATTATTATGTTTAATTAAATATGTGAGATAGATTTTAAAGGAAAAAATGCAAGCCTCTTCCAGTATTCAAACAAGTACAGCAATAGATGTACATTGATGGTGGGACCCAAATTACACTCATTTTGCTGGCTGAGCTGCATTGTATTCTGCCAACTGTTACAAAGTGATGTAAAACTTTAAACATGGAGTATAGAAGTCTTTTCTGAGTCATTAAAGTAACAAACAAATGGCGACATTTTCCATATCACATATAACATCATACAATATCGGGGCTTAAATCACCATGGCTACGATCGTTCATTTTTTGTGTGAAAAATTGATTCGTCACTTCTCTTACTTCTCTTACTTTCTCTCAATCTGTCAACCAAATGCGTGTCATCGTCATAGCAATCCCTAGAGCATGCATTACTTTTGAGATAAAAAAAATGAAAAAATACCACGGTTCTCATTTATTTCTGCTGACTAATATGCACATAAAATATTCGGTACGGAAACCTGCGAAAACTAATGACAATTCTACAGGCTTTCCGGATCTTTCAAAATGGGTTTTGACTTTTACTTTCTCGATGGTTATTTTTTGGAACTAAAGTTAATGTACTTGTTTACTATTTAATGTTAGATTGTGCAATGCGGCACGCTTAAAGGCTATTTTATTCTTAACTATATCCCGTGTTGAGTGGCTATTTTTCAAAAAAGGCACGTGTTAAGCACTTAATTTTATTTTATATGGCAGGATAAAGACGCAAGAAAATTATTTCTCCCCATTCGCAGGATAAATTTAGGTCATCGCTGTTATAGCGAATGATTCCCTTAATATCTTGGATATAATTATGGATATGATTATGGATATAATTATGGAAGTTAGTATTCACAATAAAGGCAATCCTTGTCCACGCTTAATAATTAAAAGTGTCAATAAATATTTATTAGTCCAAAGCGCCTAATATTTAAAAGGACTTAAAACTACATTATGTCATTGGAAAAGTTCGAAACTTGTGTTACCAATGAATAATTATGGTGTTTTTGTCCGTGTTGCTGTTGTTTTAAGGTGGGTTTCATTCTTGATGTTATGTTTTGTTATTAGAGCGGTCATTAAACACAGATCAAACAAGACTTTTTCACCGAAATAACGTGTATCTTGTTCGCGTAACGCACTTTCTTCATCATAGGATATTAGAAAGAAAAACATGTTTCAAATTTCATTCTTATTCCGTGTTGAAAGATGTAAATCTCGTATTACAGCTTGTCTACTGGTTGTTTTACTTGTTCATTAGTTTAGACGTACAAACTGGGGCTGTTTCGGGTGAACGCCCTTTTTATTACGTACCACTGTGTTTTCGCGATGCCTCCACGCGAAAGTATGTCAGATAGAACAAATCCAATCCATGTTCTCTAATGTTGACAGAACCTAACTATAATAAAAAAAGACATTGTTGCCGACCTATATTTTGTTATAGACGTACCATTTAAAACTTTTTTCTCTGAGCTAAGTTGTCCATTATTCAATCATCGTTATATTAGCCATCTCTGTCGATGTTTATGTTTTTGTTTATTGGGTTTATCGTCATACCAACAATATTTCAGTTATCTGGAGACGGTGTCCATTTGAAGCAGATATAGTGCTGCATTCGTGAACACCTGGCATGACACCACACCCAGTCACATTATTCTGACACCGGGTCTGCCAGTTGAGGAACTATCCTTATATTTGCTTGAGCGTGAGCAAGGGAGCTATACCACTACCATTTTTAATAATTTTAGTCTAAGCATCGTGCGAAACTTTTTTCTTCTATAAATTTATCGTTTTTTGTTAGGGGTTCAAACAGTATTTGAGTCATTTTTACCAATTGTCTCCACTTGCATTAGCGGCAATTTCACGACAGTTTCCGCCAACTGATTGGCAATTCTTTGTCAATCGTTTTCGCTTGCAATAAACCATTTTTGCCAGCAATATCGTTAGCATTTGGGCCATTTATACCAATAATTTTCACTAAAATTTGGACTTTAAATTGCCAACGGAAAGAACATTTTGTCAACGGTGTCCAGCAGTATTTAACCAATTTTGCCAATCTATGAAATGAACACTTACATCAATATCAAAATCAGAACAAAGCTTCAGTTATAAAGTAACATTAAAATCCCCTAAAGCCCATTAAACTAAAGAGCATTTAAAACTGACTTGATTTCGGAGACTATATACATTTAACGGAAACTAATTTTTGTATGAAATTACCAACACATGCTCCCGAGGCCAATAGTCTTGTCCAAAACATTTACCCATTGAAAACCAAGGAATATGTTATTCTGCATGAATTGCTTCGTCGCTGGAACTTATCTAGTCCAGAACGCTGTCGCCTGCGCGACCTAACAGTTATAGGAAGAAAGTGTGGGAGGCCTGTATAGGATTGGAAACGGCTCTTAAAATAAAACTAGGAGTCTTTCCTAGAAGATATTCAATAGGACCCAGGTCGAGAAAGTAGAAGCAACTATTTCAGTAATTATCCGATAGGAAGAATTATAGCCTTAGAGAAAAACGTGTACTGTTTCAACCGGTTTTAGCTAAATTAGATTTGCAACTAACAAGGATGGTCCTTGCTCTTAATAATGTCCACGGAAATGTTGTTGTTGTTGTTGTTATTGTTGTGTTATTGTTATAACTATAATATTATGGTTGTTGTCGTTGTCGTCGTTGTGTTTGTTGTCGTCCTTGTCGTTGTGCTTTTGTTTTATACATTTTATTTATTTATTTATTTATTTATTTATTTATTTATTTATTTATAATTTGGAGTTCGTTGAATAGTGCGTAAAATTGAAAAAAAAAAAAAAAAAAAAAAAAAACAATCCGCCTCTTTATTTGAAGGATTCGGTCTGAACATCTTATTTGGTCTCTTATTTAGGAACTGGGGCTATCTTAGTTAAATATCAGAATTGTGACTCAACTCATTACAGGTCGTGTACTGTTCGTACTTAGTCAGCAACGATGGATTGCTATGAATAAAACTAACTTGTTTCCCAATCGGTCATAAATAAATAGGTTTTTATCAAAAGAACTAAACATATTACTCGCAACAACGGCGACATCAAAGCCTTTATTGTTATTTTTAAAAAACCTGTACAACTTGAGTGCAAATATATAAAGCAAACTAAAGTAGACGTAACTCTTTCCTGACCAATTATAGAGGGTTTTTTTTATTATAACGTACTTATATTTTTCTGCATGATACTGTAAAACTTAAAAGTATCGTTTGTGGTGAACTTTATTTAACAAATTTAACAATATGGTAAATGTTATGAAAATGTGTCTCTTATTTTTGTCTCTTAAGTTTGATAAGAAAAAAAGTTTTATACCGGCAAGGATAAGTGTCTTTATAAAATGAATTCTGAATTCGCGACGAAGTTGTATGTTGCTGTTTGTTGTTGTTTATTGGAGGGTATTGTTGTTTGTTATGTTGCTGTTGTTTTGTTTTTGTGTGTTTGTCGTTGTTGTGTTTTGTTTTGGTTTTTGTTTGTTTGTTGTTGCTGTTTGCTGTTGTTGTTTGTTTGTTTGTTGTTGTTTTTGTTTGGGGTGATGGTGTTTGTTGTTGTTGTTTTGTTTGATTTTGTGTTGCTGTTGTTGTTGTTTGTTGCTCTTGTTGTTTCTTCTTTGTGTAGGTTTTTGTATGTCGACAACATGTTCATACGGAAAGTGTAAGTAAGTATTCAGTTGTATAAATTGTGATGGTTATGTTTTAATAATATCATAGTTCATAACTTACAACTTGTTTCTTTATCGACAGAGTTTAAAGAATATGAACCGTGGACATTTTGTTGTATATTTTATGTAGTTTTATCATTGTAACTGACGAAAGAATAATTGAGTCTAAGTTCAGATCCTTTAGCCATGGTATTTATCTATGGCTCCATTAGTCTATACGATTGAATATAAGTTAAAGATTATATAGGCATTTACATAAAACCCCAATTACAGCAATTTACATAGAAAATAACTATTTTCTTTCCTCAGATAGGAAATGCATATTCATAATGACAAGTTGGGTTTTGTGCTTTAATTTTTACAAAGATGTAAGGCAATAATAAAAGGTATTTCTTGAGACCTTTAACGATAATAACATTTTATCTGTTCATTTAAGAAACAAAACTTCAAACCCAACTTTCGGAAACCGCCTTTAAACGTTCCCCACTAAATTATAAAGTCGATCCATTCATTCTTTATTTCTAGGACGATCATACGATAGAAAACGTTCTAGAATTTATCTGAGTGTCAGTTTTATAAGTACGAGTCAGCGAATATATCACTTAATCATTTTCTCAGTTAGAAATAAATTTTGAAGTTATATATGGTTTGTGGAATTACATAACCAAATTTGGTGCAAACAACATTTCAGATACATTATATGACATGTATAATGGTTGTTTGTCCATAGTTGTTAACATTATCATTAAAATTGTAAATTTTATACAATCTTTTAGCACTGGGGTGGGAGGGGGATGTCATACAATACTTAAAATTGCTACGGTCGAATCCCGCAATGTTCCGATTAGTTACGTAAGCGTTCTTATTATCCCACGATTCGCGTTTACTTTCGTACGTGACTCTTTATTCTTAAATAACAATGGCGGACGAAGGAAGGTCGACTAGAAAAGAAGGAAGGTCAGCATTGTGTTATTCGGAAAGAAAAAAAATACACGTTGGTCAGAAGAACAACTGACGACACTGTTTACTTTCGGAGCGTTTAACGGAAATGCCCAGTGAACTTGTCGGCTATGATCGACAATGGCGACGGAAGCGAAATTAAGGTTTTACTTTTATTTATTTGTTTATTTATTTATTTATGGTTTGTGAGAAGAATACGTTACAACAAAACAAAACAAAACCGCTTTTAACATTATTAACACATTGTTTGCCTCAAGTTTTGGTATTAATACTTATTTTTTTATGCAGAGAAAAATATTTGGGACGAATTAAATTACGTGTTGTAGAGAGAATGTTTTAATCATCAGTTAACCATATATCTTTGTACAAACCCTGTCTTGCTTAGAAAAACTAGCGCATGCTTGTAGTTTACCGAACATTGCATTTCATTCTTTATATAAAAGTACATCCTCCATTTACAGATACATGTATTATAATTTCCACTTGACCTGCGGTGCGTCGGTGGTTCTACCCAGACAGCTTCATAAGCTAATAATAACTAGAAGTCACCAGTATGACAAAAATTGTGTCGGTTTGTTGTCTTCTAGGAACCAACCAATAGAAACATGTACAGCAACACAAACGCAAGGCATGGCCGGCCAAAAATGAATGTTCGTCGTAAAATAATGTCTGTTAATAAATATGATGGATGACGTTGGAATAAAATTGTCGGTCATCATGTCGTTTCAAAAGCATCACCGACATAAAACTGGTTCATGAAGATAGTATGCCCATAAATTAGTGTGTACCATATTAAAATAACTAATGAGAGGAAGCGGAAATAAAGGCGGGAAAGATGACCCACAAATCAACACAACTTGCTCCCCATCCACTGTAATGGTTGCGGTAAAGGTCGAGGTGTTATAGTTCCATAGTAACAGGTGCTTGGCTCACTGCTTAGTGACAGCTAACGTCAGTTGATGTTTGGTGCGCTGGATCGAATAGCTACGTTAGCTACGTTAAAGTGACGGGGAGCCGTTTGCTTCAGGTCATTATTGTCCTAACGTCTGAATGCTAAATGCACATGGACCTTATTGCACTGATGTATAGTCTTACTTTACGTAACAAATGCGCGGGCATGCCTTTGCTGTTGTCATATTTGCACCCACAAGTGTGTCTAAGAATGGTGCATATATTATAATTTATATTTACATTGCTGGCGGTGGCTGTGGTGTCTAATTGTAATTTCCGTGTATATGTTAAAGGGTGATTTTCTCACAGGTTACGCGAAGGTAAATGAGTTTTTTCAAAGATATATTAATGATAAATGTCAAAGACTCGGACAAAATCAACTTGTAACTGTACAACGGCGGTAAAAGAGCAGTTTCTTCCATTTCTCCCCATGTGTACGTGTATGTGTACGATATTTCATCACCACCACCACCACCACAAACACCACCATCACTATCATTTCAGTGCAAAAGACGTCGCCCTCAGTGTTAGCATGTATCGCTAATTTTGATTTTTCAACATTTGAAATGCTTTAGAACGATGGTTCTGATGGCGAATAATATAAAACAATATATATCACGCGAAAAAAGAAGAACTTGTGGTTTCATAAATAGACATTGCATGCGATTTTCCTTCCTTATGCAGACAGAATGGCACACAACACGAAGAAATGTCAGAAGAAAAATAAACATGTAAGATTTAGCATTCAAATCATTTGTCGCCCAAGTTTTCAAAGTGATTTTTTTAAAAAGACGAAAATTAAAAAAAAAAAAAAAACGTTTCACTGGGAAAATTCAGGATTGCATTTTGGACATAAATGAGTGTGTTTATTTTATAAATAGCATTGCAGTATTAGAATTAAATAGGATGTTAACGTTACTTTTTGTACGCATTGAGCGCGACAGCAATGAGCATCTCGGTTAGAACTAGACAGGTCGATAATATAGCAAAGAAGTTCATTTTGTTTGTTTCTTTCTTTCTTTTTTCCTTTATCTTTCTTTATGTCTTTGCTGGTTGGTTGATTGGTTGGTTGGTTGGTTGGTTGGTTGGTTGGTTGGTTGGTTGGTTGGTTGGTTGGTTGGTTTTGCTAGCGTTTCTGTCTCATAGATTTTTTTTTCAGTAACATGCTTAGAATTACTTGGTCACATCATATGGTCCATTTTGCAATGGTTGATTTTTCTCAAAACTTTGCCAACCCGTAATGAATAACTAATTAATTTTTTATACCTGATTACTTACTTGCATATGAACATGCTGTCTATGGAATTTTGTTCAGGTTCGTTTGAATAAAATGCGTGATTTGGGTTTAAATCTATTTTTAGCCATTGGAAGATGAAAAAAATAACAAGCTACACATGCGCATACGGGATTTAAGTCAGGTGTAGACGTTATTCATAAACAGCAGACAGATTGGCTCGACACTCGGAACGCCTTGGCCATTTCTACGCAACAGTATTCCGGACTTGTCCGGATACCGCCGAAGAGTTACGAATAATTTGCTTGATAGTGACGCAATATATATAATCAATATGAAATTCGGACCAAAACTCCTGCGAAGAGGAATGGGTCCGCGTCTCCACGAAGATCAAATGAAAGTCGGCGAGATCAATTTGAAGAAGGTTTCTGCATATCGTTTGGTTCACTGCTTCATTGGAAAAGCAAAAGTTCTATGGACAGACCGCTTTAAAGGTGCTATCCGACAATTTGCCTTTATCAAATACATGTAACAATATATTTCCCAGTGTTGTAGGAAATTTACCTTTATTTCTTAAACTCATACATTTTGTGTAAGTAAACATGACTTTTGACACTACCTCATTTGTTAAAAATTACGTATCGTGAAAAAAAAATCGCTCTAGATTATTGGTCTTTCCAAATATATTAAAAAGGCACGATTTTAGGCACGATTTTAATTTTTGCTAAATATAGATGTCGATTTCAGTGCAGATTAGCCGGAGGTTGATATAACGTGATCTCAAACGTGAGTAGTCACGTGCTTTTTTAAGTTTAAAAATAGCTAACTGTACAGTTTGGCTCTGGTTGGCATTTGGCCTACCTATTTGCAGGTGACAGTTACTAAGATAGAAGATAGAATAGAGACAGACAGGGAGACACAGAGGCAAACCAGCAGACTGTGAGAGACCGAGGTGGAGAAAGAAAACAGAGCGACATACAGCATGGAATGTGCTACATTGTGACGGAGGCAAATCGTAGTGGTAAAAGTCAGTGCCTTCCAGTTGTCTTTGCTGAGGTCAGCCATTGCAATGTTCCATTGTTCCTAAAGTTCAAATACGCTAATGGTGAAAATAGATAAAAAATGACAATTTAATGTTCGTTGGAAAATTAAAGCGACTTTCGTACACCACGTTCGTGTGTATAGACCTACATGTATATATAAATAGTAATTTCTTTTTATTTTATATTTAGTAGTTATTTATTTATTTATTTATTTATTTATTTATTTATTTATTTATTTATTTATTTATTTATTTTATTTATTTATTTATTTATTTATTTATTTATTTATTTATTTATTTATTTATTTATTCATTTATTTATTTATTTATTCGTTCATTCATTCATTCATTCATTCATTCATTTACTATCTGTTTGTTTGTTTTATTCGTTTTTATTTATTTATATATTTATTTAATTTTATTTTTATTTATTAGGGGAGATAACTGGATTTATGACTATTGTTTATTTCTGGAATAGTTATCTTTCTATTTAATTGACAATTGTATGAACACTTACTTAAAGACGAAGATATATTTTAATGTTGTTTACAGTACTGTACTGCTATTGCTTCGGTTAATCATACAGAGTGGCAAAATTTTTACATGGGCGGATCTGTGATTTTACCTTACAGGGAAGTTTTTAATTGTTTGGTATGCAAAGATATATGTTTAAACGACCATAATATGTGAATATTGTTTACTTCTAGAAAGCTTGTTGAGAAGTTGGGCATTTTATTTAGACCAAAATTTATGCTTTATTTTTATTTAAAAATGGAGTGATACCTCATATAGTGTGCCCTTCTAATACCGCTACTCATTGCAGACGTCTAAATGATTTTATTATACGTATGGTTTTCTTTATTACGAACACTCTCACGGCAGAAAATATTCTTCCTCACAAATATTGTATCTTTATATTCAACTTTAACGAATATAATATTTGCAAATCGATGTTTTCTAATATTGCAGCGCTCATTGACGTTTGCAAATATGTAAAGAGAGCAATTGTTTATGTTTAACTCTTGAAAAGGCAATTTACCGAATTATTTAAGTGTGAGCGTTTGAAGAAAGAAAATATAATTAATACAGTTCCCTCATTTACAACATAATATTTAAAATTACCAATCTCATTCACCGATCTGACGATCCGGAAATGCATATCGGGCCGCTGAATTGGACGGTGCATTGTAGAAATTACACGGCTGTAAAGTAATATTTCTCTTCCTAGTTCTCTCAAATTGACTATTTCTCACAACTTTTAGTTCGCTTAGATCTCACGAATTTGCGTTATATTTGCATAACCCCGCCCACAAAATGAAAATCAAATTGTACATGTATTGAACTTATTGAATATCTAATAAGGAGTTTATATGTATCTAATAGAGTACCTATGAACTGAAAAATACAATAAGACTTATGTTGTTACACAAAGAATGTTATTTTATCGTGCTCCTAAGCCAGCTTCCCCTTAAAGGCACATTTGCATAACCCTTCCCCCACACACTTGCTAAAGGTGAGTTTAAACAAAAATATAATAGTTCAGCGTATAAAAGACTAACTAAATGTGAATATTAACAAAAATAGAATCGTTTATCATGTAAAAGACTAATTAAAGGTGAGTTTTAACAAAATATAATAGTTTATCATATAAAAGACTAACTAAAGGTGAGTTTTAACAAAAATATAATGGTTTATCATATGATAGGGTCGGTAATGTTACAGCATACTCACAAAACTTGTTCATTAAACAAAACAATGTTTATTAATTAGTTGTGCACTTATTGTAAATAAATGTGTGATTTAATTTTTTCGCTCATATATATTTTACATATATTTGCATTTTATTTATTTAGGTGTACTCAAGTATGATAGTTCCTTTATATACATCATATGTATATAAATAATATGTGTCTATTTCTTAATAATGTTGACTACTTTCTGACCTGTACAACTCAGTCCCATCTTAAGCAGTAAGGTCCCATCTCAAGCGCTCGTTTCACGTAGTAAGGTCTAATATACCTCTGTAACGTCACATTTCACGTAGAAGCGTTCTACCTCACGCATTAACGTCCCATCTTACGCAGTAACACTTTGTTAGGTCTTGTCTCACCATTAACAGCACATCTCAGAGTAGTAGGTTCCCATCTCATGTAGTAACGTCCCATCTCAAGCAGTAACGTCGCATCTAACGTAGTAACGTCCCATCTCACGCAGTAAGGTCCCTCGTCGCGTAGTAAGTTTCCATCTTACGCAGTAAGTTACCATCTCACACAAGAACATCTCATCTCACGCAATAACGTCCCTTTTCACGCAGTAACCTCCCATTTCAAGCAGTAAGGTCACATCTCACGTAGTAAGGTCCTGTCCCACCATTATCATCCCCTCTTACGTAGTAAGGTCCTGTCTCACGCAGTAACGTCCCATCTCACGATGTAGGTCCCCATCTCACGTAGCAAGATCCTGTCTTACGCAGAAACATCCCATCTCACGTAGTAAGTTCCCATCTCACGCAGTAAGGTCCCTCCTTACGTAGTAAGTTTCCTTCTCACGCAGTTTATCATTAGTTTCTTTAATGATAAAGAAAGCAAAACTGGTGCAATCCTTTAATGATCATAGACGCACACACATAAACACATTTTGAAGTGTTTATATGAACTCAAGTTCGCTTTTACCAAGGTTAACACAATTAGTTGCACATACTAAGTGACTATTATAAAACATCAAAATATCAATACAAGTAATATTTCAGGTATGTTTTTTTTACAAAACGAGGGACGAAGCCGTGTAAATGTGTGTTGTCCTCTAACACAAGTATCCATACATTATTCTATCCTTTAGGTTGGAACCTTTAATTATTCATTCAGTTAATTAGCGAACGAGACTTTAGAAGACTAAACATTAATTTCCCTAAATACTACAGTCAGTTCCAGAGTAAAGCTACTTAATAAACTAGTTTTGAAATCCGTAATTATGACGATCAAGCCAAGGGTACAACAATGCAGAAATAATGAACTTTGAAACTGATGTTTTGAAATAGAATTACCGTAATTACATTTAAGTTTGCATAAAAACGAGATATCAGTTGTTTTGAATATAGTGGTTTACATGTCATGCCTCTCAGACAGAATGGCCACACAATGCTGATATAATGGCTAAAACATACAATGAGGATCAACTGTATACGAAGGAAATGCAATGTCTAAATCTGCAAATGTACCAATCAAGCTTACATCTATGTATTGGGTAATATGGCACTATTATTATACTTTTATTTTAAGCATTTTAAAATCAAATGTAAAATGAAATGTAGTGATGATGTGCATGATTAAAACATTCACAAACAACTAGTTAAAAATTGTTATTTCAAAATAAAATAAACTTATTTCCTCTTTATTTTCTATGTGTGTATAATGTGCATACTTTAACTGGCGCTGTTTTGAGGTAAAAAGGAAATATAGGATAGCATAATATATAACATACATTTGAAATTAAAAGAGACAGTTGGAATAAACACGAACCAGTAACAGTGTTATAACATGATAGTAATGTATTCTCTATATTACCGATATTACGTTTTCATTTAAATTTATAGCTTTATATTAAGCAACATTTTGGGAAAAGATGCACATACCAATAAACTCACACCAACTAAAAACGAAATTACTGAAAACACACACTTATATGACGTATTTATTCTACATTAAGCACATATAATGTTAAACGAAATGTTACACATATTATGATATTTGTGAAACGTAAATTTATGTTGTATTACTCACATTGACTGATTATTAAATGACAATTACACATTGCCTTCAGTCTAGGACACTGAGTAAAGATAGTCCAGTAACATATTTTGTACAGTTGCATGTTACAATCATGCGAAGCATTGTGAAAGCTTGTGCTAGTTATTTATTTACAAATTGCAGCTAAAGAGAATATTATAATGTTATAACAGGTGCCTACCGACCACTGCATTCTGTTAGATAAGTTTAAAATTTAAATATATTGATGAAAATATAAGTACAAAAGATAAGAACAAACATTATCTTATCAGAGGACGAATTAAATGTTTACACATTACCTGTTGCGGTCACATAATACACATATTATGGTCTTCATTAAAAAATCAAACAACCCTACATATAACGTTTTTTATAACCTATCCCGACACAATCCAACAATACAACACTTGCATTGCATCGCAAT
This sequence comes from Sinonovacula constricta, assembly GCA_007844125.1. NCBI lineage: Eukaryota > Metazoa > Mollusca > Bivalvia > Cardiida > Solecurtidae > Sinonovacula > Sinonovacula constricta. Next base: position 16,839,939 of record CM017568.1, read on the forward strand.
CTCCAATAAAAATATGGCAAAACGACCCTATTGAGGGGTGGAAATATAAATATGAAAAAGAAAACGAATGATTCGACTTATGTCCCTTCGCATTATTATTTATAATGATTATTACTACGTTGCCAAACATACATAACAGTATCGTATGACTTTACAACAGCTAGCAACAAAACCTATATTCGAAAGCTTTTTTGTGATAAATGTGTAACTTTTAATTACTAGTATGTTTTCTTATTTACCAACTTATGTTTGATGTATACCTACCTTGATTTATTCTTATATGTTAATATTCGTTACTGCGTGAGATGTCACCTTACTAAGTGGCGTGGCGTTACTGAGTGAGATGGGACCTTACTGCGTGTTATGTCACCTTACTAAGTGAGATGGGGCGTTACAGCGTGAGACGGGAGTCTACTGCGTGAGATAGGGCGTTACTACGTAAGATCAGACTTTACTCTGCGAGACGGGCCCTTACTGCTTGAAATGCATGTGACGTTACTGCCTGAGATGGCACCTTACTGTGTGAGATGGGACTCTACTACGTGACATTCGACTTTACAATGTATGATGGGACCCTACTACGTACAATTGAGCTTACGCCGAGGGATGGGACGTTACTGTGTGTGACGTCATCTTACTAAGTGAGATGGAACGTTACTGCGTGAGATGGGACTTTACTGCGTGTTATGCGTAAGATGGAACTCTTCTACGTACAATGAGGCCTTACTTCGTAAGATGGGACGTTACTGCGTGGAGGTTTCACCTTGCAAAGTGTGATGGGTTAGGTGGGACTCTACTGCTTGAGATGGGGCGTTACTGCGTGGGATGGGACCTTAATGCATTAGACGGGACGTTACTGCGTGACATCGACTTTACTCTGTAAGATGGGACCCTAGTGTGTGAGATGCGACCTTACTATGTGAGATGTGATGTTACAGCGTGAGATGGGACTCTACTGCGTCAGATGGGGCGTTACTGCATGAGATCAGACTTTACTTTTTGAGATGGGCCCTTAGTGCGTGAAATGCATGTGGCCTTACTACGTGAGATATGATTCGACTACGTGCGATTAGACTCTTCTACGTAAGATGGGACTCTCCTGCGTGAGATGGGGCGTTACTGCGTAAAACGGGGCGTTACAACGTCAGATGGGACCTTACTGCATGAGACGGGACGTTACTGCGTGAGATCAGACTTAACTCTGTGAGATGGGTGCATGAGATGCGACCTTATTATGTGAGATGGGGCGTAACTGCGTTAGATGGCGCCTTTCTAAGTGACGTTACTGCGTGAGATGGCACCTTACTACCTGGGATGGGACGTTATTGCGTGAGATGTTAGGTTACTGCGTGAAACGTGGCGTTACTGAGTGAGATGGGACCTTACTGTGTGAGATGGAATCTTGACGCGTGAGATGTGACTCTTCTACATGAGATTCGAGTCTACAAGTTAGGATGTGAATATACTACGTGAAATGGGACTCTACTACGTGAGATTCTCGTACGTAAGATGAGACTCTACTTTGTGAAATGGAATGTAACTGCGTGAGATGGGACATTAATTCATGATATGGGACGTTACTAAGTGATATGAGACTGTACTATGTGAAATGAGACACTACTGTATGAAATGGAACCTTTACTGCTTGAGATGGGACTTTTAAACGTGACATGGGACGTTACTGCGTGAGATGCGGACTTACTGCATGAGATGGGACTCTACTACGTGAGATTTGACTCTACTTCGTAAGATGTGACTCAACTACGTGAAATGGTGCCTTACTACGTGTGATGGCACATTACTGCGTGAGATGGGACCTTATTGCATTAGATGGGACGTTACTGATGGGAATCTACTACGGCAAATGTGTCCTTAGGGCGTAAAGTGGGAAGTTACTGCGTTTGATGAAACCTTAGTGCATGAGATGGAACTCTTCTGCTTGAGATTCGACTCTACTACTTCAGACGGTACTAAACTACTTGAGATGGGACTTACTGCGTGACATGGGACCTTATTGCGTTAAATGGGAATCTACTATGTGAGATAGGACCTTACTGCTTGCAATGGGACATTACTGCGTGAAATGGGACCTTACTTACTTCATGAGATGTGACCTTTCTGCATGAGACTCTACTATGTAAGTTATGACGTTACTGCGTGAGGTAGAACGTAATTGCGTGACATGGAACTCTACCACGTGGGGTGTAACTTTTTTAAGCTAGATGTGCCGAAAAGGAGTGCGATGGAAAGTTACTGTGTGAACTGGGACGTTACTTTATGAGATGTGCCCTTAATGCATGAGATGGGGCCTTAATAAGTGAGGCGGGTCCTTACTGCGTGAGATAGGAGCTTTCTGTGGAAGAAGAAACTCTACCACGTGAGATTCGAATCTACTAGTAAAAATGGGACTCTGTTACATGAAATGGGACCACGTGGGATGTAACTTTTTTATTTTGATGTGCCCTTAATGCGTGAGATAGGTCCTTACTGCGTGAGATGGGACCTTAATAAGTGAGATGGGACTCTATTACGGGAAATGGGGCCTTACTACGTGATATGGGACCTTACTGTGTGAGATGAGACTCTATTACGTGAGATTCGACTCTACGTACTACGTAAGATGAGTCTCTACTATGTGAAATGGGACCTAACTGCGGGAGATGGGATTTTGATACCTGATACAGAGGTTACTGGTGAGATGGGACTGTACTATGTGGGATGGGACCTTACTTACTTTGTGATATGTGAATTTACGGCATGAGATGGTGCGTTGCTACGTGAGATGGGACGTTCCTGCGTGAGATGGGACGTTACAGCGTGAGATGGGACTCTACCACGTTGAATGTAACTCTTTTAAGTTAGATGTGTCGTTACAGCTTGCGATGGGACTCTTCTATGTAAGATGGGACTCTACTATGTACGATGGGAAGTTACTGCGTGAGATGGGGCTCTGCCACACAAGATGGGACGTTACCCCGTCAGGTGGGACCTTACTACTGACATTCGGTCTTAATGCATGAGAGTTAACACTACTGCTTAGATGTTTCTAAAATGCTCGATGTGTGATATGTGACTCTACTGCTTGAGACGTTTTTATAATGCGCGATAAGTGACTCCACTGCATGAGATTTGTATATATAATGCATGATCTGTGACTTCATTGCGTGAGATGTGACTGTTACGCTTGATGTGGAAATGTAATGCTAGAAATGTAACTGTAGTGGTTGAGTTATAACTATTATCTATCAGACTTTTTTGTATTTAATACGAAAATTAGTAACACGAGAGCTCAATACTCCTATTTAAATTGATTGACAATTGTCCATATATAAAACTTAGTTCTTATACAAAAACAGATACTGTTTTGTTTTATTTTTCAATTAAAACTTATATAGAAAGCATTTAAGGAGATGAGTACATTATGTATACCCACAAAGAAAATGTTTTATATATGTGTATAAATAGGCTATATAACTTTGTATATTTGCAACAGTGCAGTTAAATATATAACAGTTATTATTGGAATGTTATTATCTTTATGTTTAATTGACCATATTTATTCAGATTCCTTTATTGAATTGAAATCCGTTTACATATTTATCAACAAAAATGAAACCTTATTGTGAAAGGAGCGAGAAAATGAGGGAGAGAGAGACACAGAGAGAGAGAGAGAGAGAGAGAGAGAGAGAGAGAGGGGGGGGAGAAGGGAGGGACAGAGGCAGAGAGTTAAAACATGCTATCATATGTGTTTTTGTGCAATGTATACCTGTGCAGGAAAAAGACAGAACAAAAATGAACGAGACATCAATCGATTTACATATCACCAAATATATAATTATTTTAAGTGGCATATATACATGTATGCTACCTTTGTAGACCTGTGTCATTTGTTGAAGTGGGCGGGATTAAGCAAATGCTGTTATTATATATAATGTGTGAGACAATTTAGAACCATGAAAAAAACTGCTGTCTGTGTGAAGAAATCTATGTTTTTCACGTTTAAATGGCTTCGGAGAAGTAATTAGCAGCAAATTTAACATTATTTATCTCTATTATTTGCTCTGAAGCTAGTACTACATCATTATCATTCGTTTTGTGGGCGGGATTATGCAAATGTAACGTAAGTGCGTGAGATCTAAGCGAACTGTAGACTGTAGTGTATGAGAAAAAGCCGCTTCCTAGTTCTCTCTAGGTTGGATTTTAGCTTGTTGACATCCATTCAAAAAGACAAAATGTCCGTGACACAGCCAAGGCAGAATTTTCATGCAGACAGTGAAGCAGGAATCAACAGACAAATCAACTTGGAGCTCTATGCGAGTTACACATATATGTCAATGGTTTGTGATTGTTATAACTTTTTAATATGACTTGTAATATATTTTCACTGTCATTGTCATGGTCAAATGGGATTGTTGGGGTGAAGGCCGTTTGTTGGTGATTTCTTTTTCTTCCGTGTTAGTCATGAAATCTAAGTTTCTAATTTAAACAGAACAATTAAAATAGCAAAGAAACGAATCTATTTTTCATGGAGAATTAAAGACTGGTGTATTTGAGTCTTGACTTACCTTTTTGTGTATATTGTAATACTGTCCTCAGAAAAATTTCAAAACAGATTAAATTGAATATTTTATTTAAGGATTACGGACCCTAGTGAATCAGTAAATATTGACTAATGTCGGAAAATATCGTAACAAACCCGCAACCACTGTCACCTTCTTTCGACAGTATTTGTCACATGAGTGGGTGTTTTCCACATAATTATTTGACCAATTGTTTCATTTATACTTAAAATTATTCAAAGCTTGCTTATTGTACTATATGTGTATACAATATCTATAATGTTTCCTATTGAATGTCAGATGAAGCACACTACTGCTATAGCATACTAGGACATATTGCACCACTGGATGAGATGAGACTACCTGTACTACTATATGTTAATAATAAAGTGTTAAATGAAGCAATGTTATCTTATAGTTTTGAACATTGCCAAGCTAAAGAAATGTGAATAAGTTACTTTATAAACAAAAAAATGTTCAGTAGAGCCTTAAAACTGTTGACCTTACTGTTATTTTCTGGCTGTGACTGCCAGTTATATTAACTTTTGCATTAAACAAAGTATATACAATAGCACTTGATTTGATTTAAAAAATTGTATCTTTTGATCCACTGATAATCACAAAAATGGCCATGAAATTTATATAAAACAACATTGCACAACTTTCTATAAAATTATATCTTTTGATCCACAGATAATAAAAAAAAGGGCCATGAAACTTAAAAATATCAACATTTGCACAACTGTCGTCCTGCACCATTTACACATATAATGTTGAGTTTATGATAAAATTATTAGCCCTCTATGTTATTTGTTGTTCAAGGTCACATAATATGTAATTATCAGACCCTTGTCTTTAAAGATTAAAAATTTACTTGGTGCCAGTTTTAGCCTAAACCAATTTAACCATTCTGTTACATTCACTACCAGTGCCACTCAATCTTTCCATCAGCCATTCATTTGTGGAATTGTTCACTAGCCAATCTAGCAATTTTGCCATCATTTTGTTGGGGGTCATACAAGCCTTCCTTAAATCCACATAACGTTAACAGATATAAAGTTTTAAAAACCCTTAGCAGATTTTTCTTGCTCTCGATCATCCACAGTTTTCAGACATTTACATTACCATGAATTTTTAACTCAAAACTCCAGTTTGCATGCACAAAAGTCAACATTTACTATACTTAATTGATAAGAGTACTGTTTTAAGTCTGTTCATTAGTATTGAAGTGTTTGAGTCGCATGTAGTGTGGTCACATCCCTTCAGAATCTATCAACAAACATTTTAGCCTGCTCTAAAAAACAGACAAAACTAAGCCATCAAACGATTACTTACTAAAGGCTTGTTATATTGATAACCAGCTAATATTAACCAACTCTCTCTGCATTATATCAGTCTCTTGAAATTCTGGTTTATGAATTAATTGCCGGGTTGCGTATTGGCATAACAATGTAGGCCCTGAGTACTTAAACTTGGCACAAGGCTTAACCAACATAGAATGATCTACATCTCATTATTCATAACACTTACAAAATCAATGTTTTTCTTCTTACCCTCTATTTTCTTTCAAACTTCAGGCGATGTTCTATGACAGAGATGATGTGGCTCTGGATGGATTCAAGAAATATTTCAAGACCAAGTCCAATGAAAAGAGATGTCATGCAGAGAAGCTGATGACCTATCAGAACAAGAGAGGGGGTCGTATTGTGCTACAGGCTATTCAGGTGGGTGTATAAGGAAGTAAAAATGCTGTATTAAAGTGCAAATAAAGATACTTAGCTTAAGCATACCATTTGTAGATAAACGATACCATGTAAATGATTATAGGATGTATGTTTGTAATGAATAAGGATTAACTGACTTTTAAGACCATCATATAATAAGCATAAATCTAAATATTCATGGTTCTAGTATCCTGATGGACATTAATTTTGCCCTTCTCTCTCTCTCCCCCCCCCCCCCCCCCCAATTTTTTTAACTTTCTGTTGAAAATGGGTTGAAAAGAATACTTGAGTACTTATTTATAAGTATGGGAAAATTTATAAGTATGAGTAACCTGAGAAAATTTGAATCTTGATATGCTGAGAGTTATTTAACGATATATTGTGATATTTTGTGCAAGTTCTCAACTAGTGAAAGTGAAACCTCTTCTGTTTAATTTTGATAACAAAAACAAGCTGGAAAAGAGCTTTCGTATTTAATTTCCAAATGATCGCAGCTGTTAAATTTGTCATAATGAACCATGGTGTGTAGTCTAAACTGCTGACAGTCAATGCCGTTGCACAACTCTTGTGAATATTGATTGACCAGTGTATTTTATGCTATATTAAAAAAAAAAAAACTCCACAATATACTATGTAGAAACATACTTTACATACAAATAACTATTATTTTACATAAAAAATATGTAAAATATCTTTAATTGTGCTTGAAATAGACACAAATTATCACACAGAATCTTTACACTGTGTTTTATTCTGTCAATGCTAAAACTATATTATTTTATAATTTGTGAAGAAAGAATATGTTGCATATTTGATTGTTTTAAAGACTGATTAATTCAAAGTTAATATTGATATTGGTAAAAGCTTGAATTTCAATTTTATGAAAAAGGTAAATTTTAATGAAAAATGACAAAGAATTGATGAATATTGAAAGAATGAACAAGTAAAATATCACTACATACAGCCAGGTATAAAGCTGCATCAGAAATACAAAATACTGATATATAAGTAATTTTAGATTATGCATTTACACATTGTAAACCAGACCTGGTAGCGCAAGCGGTAGACGATCGGCTTCAGGTACAGGAGGCCCCGGGTTTGATCCCGGGCAATGAAATACCATGGTCATTAAAAATGGTAGTGGTATAGCTCCCTTGCTAATGGTCAAGCAAATATATGGTTGTTCTGTGACTGGTTTGCCCGGTATCAGGATAATGTGACAGGGTGTGGTATCATGCCAGGTGTTCACTGCATGCTATACACAGTGAAGGCAGCACTGTATCTGCTTCAAATGGATACCATCTCCAGATAACTGAAATACTGTTGGTGGGATGATAAACCCAACAAACATAATTTTATAGTTCTCTGTTCCTAATTGTTACCATAGAAACCCGACAAAGATGAGTGGGGATCTGGGTTGGAAGGAATGCAGGAAGCTTTGGCACTGGAGAAAAACGTTAACCAGTCAGTGATTGAACTGTGTAAACTGGCCAGCAGTCATGATGATGAACAGGTAGGTTTGCTTCTAGGAATAAAAGATTTTGTGAATAATAATTTGATAAAAATATCATCAGATTATATTAATATTTTGGGGGGGTTGCTGAAGTGGCTTTTCAATGATCCTTGTGCTGGGCATAAAAGCTACTTATATAAATAATGACATGTAACTGTGTTTGAGGAATTTACACTACACATGACACCTGTATTAAAATACCAAAGGACAGGGTTTAAATTGATCTCTTTAGACAGGTGGTGTTTTACTACAACTTGATGAGGTTTAAACTTTTTCAAATTGGTAAATTGTTTACTATGATAATTATTATGTTTATAATTGATAATGATAATGTGAGGGAGTGATGATAATTATTATTTCCAGTATCATTATACCTGTAGATCCACTTCTTTAAAAAAAATAAGCTTTAGCCATGACTGTTAAAATCTGCATTTGCTTTTACATTTTTAGTAAAGGTCCATCAGCTCTTAATCCATCAAGGATTTTCATTTCAAACTTGTATATCAAAACTAAAACACATTTTCAAAGGGCAGATTATCCTTAAATAATTTTGGCAGAGTTCTGCCCCTTTTGCAATATATTATATTCATTCTACTCAGCAGCACATACAAAGTGGAGCACACTGTCAATAGACAGCACTTGTCATTTATTACATGTATTTATTTTGGTTGCCTGCTAATGGCCAACATATGGTTAATATTGAGACTGTTTTATTATGATTGCCTGATAATGGCCAATTATATTGCATTCAGATAATATTCTGCTTTCACATTCTTCAGGATTTCATTTTCATCATCTCCCAGAAAATTTTCAGGAAGGATTTATTATTTTATATCATTGAATTTGCTAATAAAATAATGCATTAATATATCATTAATATATCATTTCTTTTCAAATTGTATAATATAATAACATCTTAGATATATGTCTAGACAAAATATGTGTACAAGATAGAAATCTGGAATGTATTTTCATATTCTTTCAGAAAAATAACTATATAACTAAATGCTAATTGGGCTGATTTTATTTCATCTCTTCACAATTCCACAATGGTGGACATTTATTTGGTTAAGCTGAAGTCTCGATAGCCACAGATATTGTCTATCAACATATAATAATTCTTTTCTGAAGAAATTTTTCTGCCAAAACCTATGATGGATTTCTTCTTTCTAACAAACTCCATCAGTGTTTCCTTGCATTGAAATTGAAAGTTTTCAGTAGCTGCCATTTTGATTATTAATTAGCCGTACCTACACAATTTAAGGATCTACGATATAGTATAGTGTTAACTAAACTTTCTTATGATAAAAATATTTGAACAGAGAATTTTAAAATGCTGTTTTGAACGATCAACTGCTCAAGCAAGGATGCCTTACATCTCAGTCAGTAGTACAAATGAATGAAACCAATGTATCCGTTTGTTTCACAAATTCCGGCCTATCAAAAAAATTGAAATTAGAATTGAATGGGTCTATCTCTGCCCAAATATTATGAACCATTGTGAGAGTATTCCGAAGATATTTTCAGAAAAGGACAAGCGTTGTTTTTGTTCATATATGTTGTTCACGATCAATATTTTCATCCTGTACTGAAACTTGTAATCTGATATATCTATCAAACTTTAAGTACTAGTACAGAGTCCTACTTATGGTTACTAAAAATTGCAATTTCAGATGTGTGATTTCATCGAGGATCATTTCTTGGCTTACCATGTGGAGAAGATTAAGCAGATGTCGGACTTTGTCTCTCAGCTTAAGCTGGTGGGACCTGGTCTTGGAGAGTATCACTTCAACAAGCAACTTCAGGAGGACTAAACTGTGTCCAAAGGAGACTTGAGGCTAATAACATCTGGGCTTAAGTGTTTTCAAGCATTTGATTGGTCAGATTTAAAACTTTTCATACTTTAACCACTGAGGTTCTGGAGGTTGTTTTCAGACTTAAGCTTAAAGTTTTTGTAACATCTTCTTAAGGGCTTAAGGTTATAAATGTCTGTTCTTGCTTGTGAGATCATTGTTGAGCACCAGATTGGTTGAACATGAAAAAAAAAGAAAATTTTAAGATTCACCTGAGGCCTTAGAATGCTGTTTTACTCAATCTCAGTATTTTATAACCTCTGACCAGGTTTTATTGCTTGAGAATTAAAGTTTGGAATCAATCTTAGAAATCCCATTGGTCAGATTACAAGTAGTCTAAAAATCCAACCAATCAAAGGCTTTGTATCGAACTCAAAGGTTAATGCTAATATATTTAAAGATGTAATCAAGCTTACACTGGACCGAATCGACAAGATGAGCGGATATATATTTCTGTGTACATTGCAACTCTTCTGAAACATACGATTACTTTTTAAAAATAGTCAAAATTAACAAAATATACTGAATTTACCAACTTAGGTTTTCCACTTGTTTGCAAGTTTTTTTTTAATAACAACAAAATACGTTTGCTTGTTTAAAACCCAGCAGAAAGGACCAACATATGTGTAGATATTTTATTGGACCAGGTATTATGTCAAAATGACCTTTTATCAAATTAAATGTCTGGTGATGTAATAAATTGGATTAATCTTCATTTTAATTAATTGTCTATTTATATAAATAAAAAATACTCATAATTACTAACGATTACACAAGATCTAATTGTTAATTTAATATTTGTGGTAACATAAGTTTGTAATGTTTATGTCAGAATAATTCAGTATATAATAATCATCTTTCCAGCTGCAAAAGAATTCATCAAATATATGTAAATGTTGTTTGTGTAAGCTATTAAGTGTCAGTTGAAGTCAAACATTCATAGTAAAAAATATAAAGTATTTTAAGCAGATGTAATTACATGTTGGTTGTTATGCTGCTTAATTTTTATAAAAGAATGATAAAATTTGTTTGATCACAATCATGAATTCACGTTAGGCAATATAAAAGTTAAATTCCTTAAGACATTTCTCTAATCAGTAACGTAATATTTGAACAGTTGACCAAGTTTGCTTTTTTTTTTCAATGAAATATTAATGTGCTTTTTTATTTATTGTTTTCTATTTGTACTATTTTGTACTATTTATTTCCTTTGCTGATCTCATATGGGACAATGAATTTTTATCATATAGCACATTCTTGGGGGGGGAAAAAAAATGAGGAAACCTGCACAAAATGTCCGATTAACCCTTATTTATGTTTCTAGAATATGGTATGAAATATTAATGTGAATGAATGATTCTTTTTGAAAGAACATATTTGAAACTTAATAAATAATACAAGCTCTGCCAATGTATGAAAGATGTTCATGTGTTTTGCTGCATTTTGTGCTTTGTCTCGTGTTCAACACTTAACAGTCACTGTGTGACTTAAACAATTGTTGGTAGACCATTAAAGCCAAACTACATTTAGTGTAATTAAGTGATAGCATAGTTTTTTTTGTGATTTCTGGTCAATAAATTTAAAACTAAATGGATCATTTTTTTATGAATTATTGATACATTATACTTTTGCATTAAATTTTATTTGAGAGATCAAATTGCGTAAACAAATGTTTTGACATTCACAGAATGTAAATGGTGCTATTATACAAGATTTTGATGTTATAACAATGTTTTGGAAATTGGCTTAAAAAAATATGTCTTCAATGTTTGGAAGAATTTTTTATACATTTTAAATGAAAATTATATTTGTAAGCATACAACTGCCAGAGAGCATTTAACAGCAATCATGCAACTATTGATATTTGTCAATTTTTTTTATGTAGCATATTTTGTTTACCAGTTCATATTTTTTCCAGGTTATGCATTTTTGTTACAGTTATGCACACAATTTAATTTTGAATTTTGAAAAAAAGCTTTTTTTTTTATTGTTTAATAAGAAGCATGTGTGCTATAATGTTATCCGTGTGAATCTCAATTCTATTATTAAGTTGATGATAGTTTTACATAGGTAGTTGTTATCATTCTAAAGTCTCTTTCTAAAGCATCAGTACTCTTTTAAAAATAAATTTTCAAGTGTTTTTTCTTTTCGTTACATGGACCACTGTGTTCTTTTATGTACAGTGTATAATGGTTTTTACATCTGACCAATTATCTTGACCTCTTGTTTTTACTAAATTTATATTTCATCGTTACGTTGCTCTTCAAACTTTTCATAAAAAGATCACAATGAAGTCTTTCTTGTATAATTAATTAATACAAAATTAAGTAGTCATATTGACACTGTTTCAAAATTCACAGCATTTTTTTTTATCAGGGTGTCTTGGTAAATATATAATCACAACACATTGATGTGGCACTTTATTATTGAAGATTTTGATTAGACAGTGTTTAATTGAAAGGAAGGAATAAAATATCAGAAAAGAGGCCTGATAAAATTGTGTATTGATAATAGTTGAAGATATTCACTTTACTATCAACATTTTCACCATGTGACATCACAGTCTCACTTGACTGTTAGGCCATGGATTGTAATAATTGAGGAAAACAATTGATAATAGTAAGGAAAAAGACAAGTAACAAAGTACAGACCAACTCTTTGCTTACCTCTTCAATTTTAAGCATCGCAGTATGGTTACCATGGCCAGCACAGCCATTTATCTTGCCCCAAAACAAGCATGATATTACATTTTTCTATTTATTATAAGTATATAAAAGATAGAAATCCAATAAAATACTTTTTGGGAATATTCTTGTAATTGCCTTTTTTTGAGTCGTAATCAGTTCGTTAGCAATACCAAAGTAGTATAACTTTGTCTCATTTTTACAGTATTTTTATATTAGCATTTTGATTAAAATTTGGTGACCACTTTTTTTCTTTCTTTTTTTTTATTAACGTCTTCTTATTTTTTCTCATGATTTGTATTTTTTTTTTCTTTATCTGTTGCTTATATCTATTGTGAAATAAAGTTCAAAGCAAACTTTGTTATTCTATAACTCGCAAACATTAAAGTGGCAGTAATGAATGATGTTAATATCTGAAATTAATAAGTGATGACCTATTTACATTTACTAACAATGACATACAGAACTTGTAGTTATGTCTATATAAAAGCCAAAATGGGTGCAATGGTAGAATGTGATTTATTTGTCTTTATTTTATTTATTAAAAAAAAAAAGAAAACATACAAAAATCCACAATGTATTCATTTTACTTACTGAATAATGTTTACATTTAGTTGTGGTTTTTTCATATATATAATTTGTCTACATATCCCCATGAAAATATGTATGTGTGTGCTTTGCTGATAAAAAAACAAACAGTATACATGATTTAGATGTTGGCGATTTAAAAAAAAAGGGTAAAGGTCTGGTTTATAGTCTGATGGCATATTCAGCTGACTACACAGTTTTTACCCCCTGGTTATTGGGTACATTCATAATTCTTGTATGAGCAACCAAGACATGTGGCGCTTAAAGTCATTTGCATGACACAAATAACCCTTACACATAGCCTTTTATACACCTGGGTGGAGTAAACCAATTCAAGGTTAATTTGCTCAAGAAAAAATGAGTCGATATGGAGTGAAATAATTTTTCTAAATAAAACTTAAATCAGTATAAAAAAAAGCCTAAAATATATTTTGAACTAAATTTCTACAGCACAAAAAAAAAAGTGGAACACTGTTTCTCTGGGCCATTTTGGTTCTCAACAAAGAGTGCAAAGTAGAAGTTTTTTTAAAACAATGCTTATATTTACTTACTATGACAAAAAAATAATTAAAAGTTCTGCCAGTTTAATTATGTGCAATTATATATCTAAAAGATCTACAATTATATATGCATTATTATTTGTTCTTCTTCTTAAACTACACATTCCTATTTCTCCTTTCCTGTTTGATACATTTCTTCATGCATGACTTTGCAGAGGTTTGTCTACAATGACACAAAAACATAAAACGAGAATGAACAGTAACAGGGTGAATCCCGCAACCCAGATAAGGGGAAGCTACTCTACACAACTGTTATCAGGTCGAGGTCACCAAAAATGAGATAAAGTTGAATGTTCATCTAACCTACTTTTCAAGTAGATAATGTGCGAGTAGTTGGCGGTGACAACTTAAACAGTTGCATGTTCTGTGAAGATATTCGATATATAAGTTGTTTTCTGCCACACTGCAACCGCAGTTTGCGTTTTTAGTTGGCGAATTTTGTACACTTTGGACGCATTCTGCACATTTAACACAGCTGTTGCTCAACCCAATTGTCTATCACGCTTCTAACGTCTGACATATCGTCTGCTCACCGTCACTAGCATCATGGCAGAATGCACTAAAAATTTCACATTCACCCTCCGTGGTGGTTTGAAGATGCCAGCTTTGGGCTTCGGGACATATGCACCAAAAGAGGTAACTTCTTTGCAAACCACAGTTTATTGTAATATAACATATTTTTAATGTAGTCTGTATTGACCTACTTTTGTATGCAAAGTTGTTTTTTACCAGAATTGCAAAAGTCAGGTTCTGGGTATTTTGCTACTTTAGCAGCTTGAACACTTGACATGTAAGTTAGTAAGTGTAACTGTAAGCAAGGGCTACCAAGTTCAAGTCTGAAACTGGCCACACTTTTATTCCCTCAATGGCTCATGACAGTTTAATGATATCTGTTGAGGTATATTAAGGTAAGAGTTTAAGCTGGTATCCGACAGTTTGGACCAAAAATATTTTTATTAACCCATCTTGATAAACTATTGTAATGTGAGCAGATCTCACAGAATGCTGTGTATTGATGTCCTACACCTGTTTGAAAAGTGAACCATAATGCCAAAATCATCATTACAAACATGTGTTCCCTATCTGAGCCACGCTGCACAATTAGCTATTTTTAAACTAAGAAAACCACATGACCAATTATGTTTTAGCTCATCCACGTCATCTGCTGTGATGTTGATGTTTATTTTTAGCAGAAATCATCAATTGGGATTATTGATAGATTTTAAGTGTTGATTAACGACTTTTACTTCCCTAAAATTAACATACCGTCGAACCCCAAACAGAGGTCAGATATTGTTACATATATTAGATGTAGGCAAACTGCAGGATACCACCTTGAAGAGTATACTTTACATGGTAATTTCCCTATTTAGGTTAGATGCCAGTAGGTAAATAGGATTTTCTATATTCTGTAGTTAATCATGAAACTTTGGGACAAAAATCATCAGTTAAGATTGACCCCATAAATATAATAGTTGAAAAGAACTACTATTTGTCTGTCAGAAAGCAGTCTTCACGAAAGGCACAGGACCGCCGGTCATGTCCGGCAAAATTTGTTACGGTCCGGCAGTTTAGGGAAGTCGTCGGTCCGGCCGAACGGCAATTTTTTTCGTCATTTTGGGTACGAAAAAAAATTCTCCGTGCAAACAGTATTTCCAGTATAATAACAGTGCGATGTGTCAACGAATTTGATTGGTTAAGCAGCGTCAGATTATCGAATCAAATTGCTTGAAACACAGCTGAATAGTCACTTCTGTTTATAAAGTTCCCGGATGATCAACCATTTAAAACTTTATAAAAAGGTAAATGTGTTCCTCAAGTAATACGAATATGCTAAACATGGGCAGAAACGTAAACAAACTGAAAGTGTAAAAGTAAAGGCAAAAGAATATCAAACGAAAAGACCACCACGGTCGTTATAGGAAAGTTGGAAGGCCGGTCGAGATTGGCTTAGCTTCGACAAAGAAAGAAAAGGAGTGTTTTGTAAAGTTTGTAGGGCAACAGCGCCAGAAAATGACCCTAAGGCAGCACTTAACCCTGTTATAAAGGGTTGTAGCAATTTTCGTACATCTAAGGAAGAAGCTGAACCTTCTGTTGATGTTCACTGTCCAGTGAACTTGAGTTTTGAGGAACAAATTGAAAAGATGTGCAATGGAGAGGACAGTGTTGATGATGATTCTGATTGTGTAGACTTTCAAAATGAAATTATCAATTTTGAAAATCTAATGGCGTGTCTCAGGGAATAAAACTTTTAAACTTAGTTTTTTTTTCTTAGTATGACTAAAGTCCTGTTCTAAATTTCCAGATTAAGAGTGATTGTGTAGCATAAATAAAGTGAAATAAGATAATTTTATGAAGAATATAGGTGTTTTTTTCGGTCTGGCAAATTCTTTTTCGGTCTGGCAGAAAAAACATTTTCACCAGACCGGATGACTGGCAGTTTTTCATCCCTTTCGCGAAGACTGAGAAAGACCCCAAAATTATTAAAGATTTGTAACTTGTAAGGCAGTTCTGCTTCATTGAAATCATTCAATCATTTTGGCAGTCAGTAACCCACTAATTTTAATGAAACATACATCCCCAGTAAAATTGGATCAATCCAATGTTTTGCATAGGAGTTCAGGATGTTTGCTTTATTTTAGCTCTACATGCTTCAGCTTTCTTAGGACAACAAAAGACTGAAGCTGGTATGTAGTGTAACCACCCTGTTATGTGAAGACTTGTTCCGAAACTTTAAAAGTACTAAAGCAGTGGCCAGTGTAACTAACAGTAAGCCAGTAAAAAGCCCGATTAGCTTGCTGCAATTTTCCCCCCATTATACGTTAACATTTTTTACCTCAGGATTCTTTAAAGCAATAAGTCACACTTTGTCATTTTTTTTTATTTAACTTTGTCGTAATTAAAATGCATCATGAAAAAAACTATTTCCGCTGATCACAAGATGAATCATAATGAGTGAACAAGATGCACTTAAAGAGATTGAATTCTTCTTTTCTTTGGGAGAATCAAAAGTGTTGCAACAGTTTTCAACAACTTTAAGCCTGTTTTAGCTCAGTAAGCTAGTTAAGTATATTTTTGTTTCATGGATAGACTGAATTCATTCTACTAATGGTTGCAGTGTTTTCGTTGGAGCTGGAGGGATATTATTACATTCAGGTGACACTGTCACATACAAGTCTGAGGAAATACAGGATGCAGTTTCTGATGTGATGAGAATGGTTTGAAGCAGGAATTAGCTTCTGCTAGTACTGTGTCTCTCATGTGTGAATAGCAGGAGGGACTTTAAAGAGAGCAGTATATGACATTTCTATATTTAGAGACCTGGTATGAAACCATTTAGCTTTATATTGTAAGTTAAATGTTTATTGTTTTGTTTCTTTTGTTTATTAGCCCTCTTTTTTTCTTTAGAATCCATTTTTAAGAGACCACTTGGGCCCACTTTGGAGCAAAGCAGGATTGAACAATACTGACAAGACCTGCTACAAAATAGCATTATTAGTTTTATAGGCAAAGTGATGACAGTCATAAAATACTGCCTGGATTTTGTTCCATTTTTGTTTTCGTCTTTACTTTATCAGTTCACTCAAGATTGAAACAGCTATGTCAATGCTGCTACATAATTGCTTTTTATTGTTTACTGGTAAGTCCATGAGTTGTAATCTAAGGTATACAGGAAACAACAATATCTACATTGTGAAGAATTTTAGCATGCATTAAAGATATTCTTTCTGGGTGTTGTTTATTACTTGAATAAGATAAGTAAAAAGTTTCATAGCCAATCACCAATAACAACCTTTTTACAATTATATTTATGTATAAAACTGTTTATTATGAGATAAAAATTTCAGTTATGAAAAGCTGATATAATTTTAATGGTATTTATGGCATTCTGTAAAGGTAGCACAGTCTCTTGTAAGTGAATATCATCTTAAGACGAGCCAAGATTTTTGTTAAGATATTTTTTGCTGTATCAACGTGTTCTATTTATAGAACTTGTATCATCAAAGTTATCAAGCATGTAAGTTGTCGTGATTGTTCAGTCCCCTTTATCAAGGTGGTACTCGAATATTCTGTTTGTTTTAAGGTTACTTGGTGTCTCGGTCTTTGTGTTGATAAAATTTTGCTTTATCTAAGATACCAGTACTTGGATATGGCTGTAGAAACTTTACTTTAAAACAGCCTGGATACAATTTTATCTAGTATTTGCTATGACCTTAAAATTTTAGACTAATTTTAGATTTTGGAATATTTACCTTCTGCTTATGCTCACTACATTGAATTTGTATTGTGTAAGAAAACATGGTGTATCTTACACAAGAATTATGAACAGCAGTTTATCTGCAGTGGTTCTTATTATCTCAAACTGTGACTTCTTCTGAAGCAGTGAAAACCATAAGGAATGTTGTCCTTTTGTAACATTTTTTTGCTCACCTGAGCTTATGCTCAGGGTGAGCTTTTGTGATTGCCCACCATCCAGCATCGGGTGTCACGCATTTATCAGCATTCTTTAAATAACTCTTAAACCTCTGGACTAAATTGATCAAACTTTCTCAGAAGATTCACCAGGTAGGCGGAACTAAAAGTTAAAAGAATTTTTATCCATCACAAAAGATAGTCAAATTTTAGGAAAAACTCGTGAACACACTAGAGACCACATTTATAGCCCAATCTTCACCAAACTTGGTCAGAATGTTTGTCTGCATGAAAGCTTGGATGAGTTCGTAACTGGGTCACGTGGGTCAAAAAGTAGGTCACTAGGTCAAATCTTAGAAAAGCTTGTGAACTCACTAGAGGCCATATTTATCAGCCAATCCTCATAAAACTTGGTCAGAATGTTTGTCTACATGAAATCTTGGATGAGTTTATAATTGGGTCATGTGGGGTCAAAAAGTAGTTCACTAGGGCAAATTTTAGTAAAAACTTGTGAACACACTAGAGACCACAATTATATCCCAATCTTCACCAAACTTGATCAGATTGTTTGTCTGCATGAAATCTTGGATTAATTCATTATTGGGTCACATGGGATCAAAAAGTAGGTCACTTTGTCAAATCTTAACAAAAGCTTGTGAACACACTAGAAGCCCCATTTATGGGCTAATCTTCACCAAACTTGATCAGAATGTTTGCTTTCATGAAATCTTGGATGAGTTCATAACTGGGTCACGTGGGGTCAAAAAGTAGGTCACTATGTTAAATCTTAGAAAAAGCTTGTGAACACACTAGAGGCCACATTCATAGCCTTATCTTCACCAAACTTGATCAGATTGTTTGTCTGCATCTGTATATTATTGTATCACGTGGGGTGAAAAAGTAGGTCACTAGGTCACATTTTAGAAAAACCTTGTGAAAACACTTAATGTCAGGCCCCACAGGCTGTCTTCTGATTACCATTACCTGCCACATTCATGGTCCAATCTTCACCAAACTTGGTTAGCATGTTTGCCCGTATGAAATCTTTGAAGTGAGTCATGTGGATTCAGTAGGTTACTTGGTAAAATTCTAGAAAATGTTACAACCCAGTGGCAAGCCACATTAATGGTCCAATCTTCCAACCATTTCTAAAGTAAATATAACTCTTAATTACTTGTTGCTAGATTTGAGCCTACTAAAAGCCTGTGTCATCAGGTGAGCCCTCTTGTATCAAATACTTCTTCCTTCACTTTTCTAAGCATCCTGAATGTTTTAATTAGTTTATTTTTTTATTCTCTCACAAATTTACCTGCCTCTTTTTAACTTGAAACTTATCATTTTATACAAAGCATGTTTCTTATCAATATAAAATATATAAATCACTAACATGTATAATAATAATGACATGATGAACAAAATCAGCAGTCCGAGGTTGCCACCGGTGATGGTGGAGGGGGGTAAGGGTTGAAGTAGCTCCGCTCTGTTGTTGGGGAGTCAGGACAACTCATCACCTCATCCAAGGAATGTTGACTCCGAGGATTTGGTGGTTGAGGATAGGGGTCTAAGTCATAGTTCAGCTCGAGCACAGAGTTGTAATATTTTTTCGGAAAATATGGCTAACTGTTCTCACAAACATCTGTACTGCACGGAGTAGTTGGTGGAGGAGGTACATTCTTCGGTCGATGCTTCTTCGAGCGCACAGTTGATCGATTGTGTGTTGTGTAACTGAAAAAGTCTCAAGTGTAAACTGACCGATATGTTACCGGACTTGGTGGTGGGTTTAATGTTTGAGGATATCGGGTGATCGCAGAACTACTAGATGAAGCACCAGTAACATTTTCTCAATCATACCCTGCTCCACTACCAGAGACTAATGATGATAATGGTATAGAAACTTTTGATTTATGATCAAGGTTCTTGCCACAAGGACCAGCTTGTAAAATTACTTTCACTGTGTCTTGTGATTGATTCAACATTGTTGTCATAGTGTGTAGATCACGCTCCTCAAATGACGCGTCAGGTGATTTACGCTTGCACGCAAACACTATGGCCAGTTCAGTAATAACTGAAAACACTCCCATAATGATTCCAACAGTCATGAGAACAAACAATCTTGTCAGAAACCATACACTCTAGAGATTTGATACTTGGTATACATATTCTTTGGGTGGTCTTGTATTAATATTATTCAAAGAATCTTGGGCTTTCAGAAACATGGACTGTGGCTATTTCCATATATTGTTGTATGGGAACATTTTGAAAATCATATAGTCAGAAACCACATTAGCTAGAGCCTTGATATTTTTTATACATGTTCCTTCATTGGCCCTGTATCAAGATTGTTCAAAGAATTTTTATCGCCCAAAAAAAAAACATGGCCACCAGGGCTTGGCTATTGTCCATATTTGGTTATATTGGAAAAACATCTGAAATGAAAGTACAACAGCTAGTCTTAATATTTGGTATACATGTTCTTTGGGTCGCTTTGTATAATGATTGTTCAAAGAATTGGGATCGGTCAAAAACACTGCCACCAGGGGTGTGGCCATTTTCCATATGTGGTCATGTAGTAAAAAAAAATGAAACTGATTATCCAATGTTGCTTGTGTACCTGTATTACAATTATTCTGATCTGTTTTGTCATTGCTGATATTCCATGTTGTTGTTTTTTCTAAATGTCTAGGGCAATCAGATGAGCAATATGGGCCCATCATGGCCATCTTGTTTTAAGTTTTTAATTTGAGAAAATCAAAAATGCTACAATGTATGAGTGAATTACAATAAAAAACAATGTAAATACTGGTTTCTTGGATGAAATAATATTTACTTTATTCAGCTAATACAAAATTTATTAAATAAGACAGTATTTCAACACTTAATTCTCACAATTAAAATATCACTTTTGGAGGTTTTCTTATATTCTTTTTTTTTCAGAATGAAGACGATGTTTTCAATGCTGTACACTTAGCAGTGAAAAATGGCTATCGTGCCCTTGATTGTGCTGCTATTTATAGAAATGAGCGAGCTGTGGGCAGCGCCATAAAGAAACTAATTGTTGAGGGAACAGTAGAGAGAGAAGACCTGTTCATAACTAGCAAAGTAAGTTAGCTTGTAAACTTGCTATAGGCGACACACAAGAAAATTAAATGGAGCTTTTATCATGAGCTTCGTTGTGGCTTCAATAAACTGTTTTAGCTTACACAAAGTGGTCAAGGTGAGTTTTTCTGATACCCAGTCATCTGTCATGCAGCGCCATCAATTTGCTTGTGAACAAATCTTTATCAAATTTGTTTAGAATGTTTGTCTGCAAGAAAACTTGGATAAGTTCGTTATTGGGTCACTTGTGGTAAAAAACTAGGACACTTGGTCAAATTTTAGTAAAATCATGGAAACACACTAGAGACCACATATGGCCCAATTTTCACTAAACTTAGTCAGAGTGTGTGTCTGCATGAAATCTTGTATGAATTTGTCTTTGGGTAACCTGGTGTCAAAAAGTTTGTCACTAGGTCAAATTTTAGAAAAAGCTTGTGAACATGCTAGAAGCCACATTTATGGCCCAAACTTGGTCAGAATGTTTGTCTGCATGAAATCTTGCATGAGTTTGTCACTGGGTCACATTGAATCAAAAAGTATGTCACTCATCAAATGTTAGAAAATCTTTGTGAACTTACTAGAGGCCACATTTATAACCCAATCTTCACCGGCCGCAATAGCTAAGGTGGTAGAGTGCCGGCTTGCGGATCGGGAGGTCGCGGGTTCAAACCCCGGTCGAATCAAACCAAAGACTTTAAAGTTGGTAGTAGTGGCTTCCCTCTTAACGCTCGGAGCTAAGAGGACAGCATTACGCCGGACTCGTCGGTGTCAGTATAATGGACCGGCCAGGTTCAGTCCCTGGTCACCTCATTAGTGTCCCTGTGCTATAATGATAGAAATGTCGCTGCACAGTATCGGCAAAGATGCCGGCTAATCCCATCGCTAACCCAAACAGGGCCAGAATGTTTGTCTGCAAGAAATCTTAAGTGAGTCTGTAACTGGGACATGTGGGGTCAAAAACTAAGTCACTAAGTCAAATTTTAGAAAAATGTGAACATGTTTAGAGGTCAAATTTAGGGCCCAATCTTCACCACATTTGGCTAGAATGTTTGCCTGTTTGAAATATTAAATATGTTTTTAATGGGGTAACTTGATTCAGTAGGTCACAAGGTCAAATTGTAGAAAATGTTATCAGCCCAATGGCCACTCTAATGGTCCAATCTTCACCAAAGATTTCTAAATTAAATAACTCTTAATTACTTAAAACTTGAAATACATGTTCACTAGTAAAATCATGATTCATTTCAATAGGGATAGGTAACCCTGTAATTTATTTGAGCCCAGTAATGCTCCTATTTAAGCATAAAATTTTCAGTGTTGAGAAAGGTAATAGCTAACACATTATCCAACACTGAGAAGAGTAATAAGTTGTGCTGTTTAGTTAAAGTGGATAAGATACTTGATAACTAACTCCAGCACAGTGGATTTGGTTGCACATCAGTCGCTGTCATTCTGCAAGATTTCATATGACAAAGCTTTCCACATGATTCATATCACCAAAGTGTTACGATTGTTTAAATTCTATCAGCATGGCGTTTGACCACAGATACACCTACTAAATCTCTTAACTCTGGACAATAAGGTGTAACCTCACAAAATACAGGTCAAGTTCGATGTTGGGGCTGGTGGGGCCAATGTCGAGGTCACTGTTACTAGAAATATATGAAAAAAAGACAATCTGCTCATTTATTTTGGTTAGGAATGAGATATTGTGATGAAATTTTTCTGCATAGGTAGTTTCTTTGAAGAAGACACTTGGGATTGAAAGTGGGGCCAGTGGGGTCAAGGTCACTGTTTATGAAAATAGAAAAATGGTTTCTTCTCATTAACTCAAGTAAGAAATGAGATATTATTATGAACTTTTCTGTATAGGTAGCTTCTGACAAGGTAATGCTTGGGATTGAAAATGTGGTGGGTGCGGGTCAAGGTCACGGTAACCTGTGTCTATGTTTCTTGTGTTACCTTATGTTTTTGATTCTAAGCCTACCATTTCTAGTATCAAGCACCCATGTGGGGGTATTATTAACCTTAAGTGATAGTTCTAGTTCTTTATTTTATTTTACATAGTTGAATTAGTTGTTGAATCTAAATCAATAATTTTAATTGATGTTGTAGTGTTAGCTATCAGCAACTCGATTAGGTAGAAATCTCTTAAAAGATCCGAATTAAAGGAATTCAGATCACTGCGAGGAGATGGGCTTGATTTACTTACAAAGTTCACAAGGCTACTCTTTAAAGATTTGAAGATCATTTTATTCTGCTGCCTCATACTGTTTGCAGATTTGTTCTGTTTCTCTGACTCAGTTTACTTTGCATATTTCAGCTATGGAACACTTGTCACAGACCAGACCTGGTTCGACCGAGCCTTAAAAAATCATTAGATGACCTAGGTATCAAATATCTGGATCTTTATCTCATGCATTGGCCTATGGGATACAAGGTAGGCAGATAGACTTGTTCAAGATTGGTCACATTGACAGTGGTGTTACTTCTGTTCAAATAAACAAAATTTTAAAACCACAAAGTGTAATGGGTTAATGTACAGTTAAACACAAATCTCTCGAACACCGTCCAGTTCGAGGAAGGCGGGGGTTTGAGGGAAAGAGAATTTAACAAGCCAGTTCCTTTCTGAATAAATTGCAGTATTAATATTTTATCAGCCAAGTTTCTATACCTCTTTAAATCCTTATGTTTCTTGATATTTCCTTGAGACGAGTTTTGTTTTAGTGTTTTGTGATGACGATTTGAATATGTATTGAAAAATAGAATGCATCCCTTTATTTCATATCTGAAAACATGTCACTAATCCTTTGTTTTGATTATGTGATTTTGTGTATGTTTTCTTTTTAATCATGTCAGTCAACTTAGTTAAAAACATTACAAACATGTTTGTTAATTTTAAATAATGGAAGTTAAAAACAACAAAGAAATTTACGATCAGACCCTTTATAAATCCATCCCATTTTCGATAATCGCCAAGGTCAAATGTCTTCACAGAATTGACATTCACATGGCAAAAATCAGTACTGATACGTAATTGTGATGTATTTAATGTTAATATGATTGAATATTTTGAGATGATAAAAATACAGGGATTTATTTATGAGCAGTTACAGCCCATTCGACTTGAGTTGGAAAATATTAGACAATTTGAACTGCAGTGATTTCATTTGAAACCAAATTGTACACAATTAGTGTTTTAGGTGTTGGTGACCTTCTTACTGGATCAAAAATATGAATTGTTAATAAAGCCTTTTGAATAAGATAATTCAAAGAAAAAATAAAACAACTAACTTATCAATATAACATTACTTAATACTAGGGATGTCAACGGATATCCGGATATCCGTCCGGATCGTCGGATATCCGAATCGACTTTGGTATCCGGATATTCGTTTAAAAATGAAATATTTTAAACATTTAATTAAATGTTTTGGCCATTTTACACATTTAATTAAATGTTTTGGCCATTTTGCTAAGTTATCTTTCTGCTGTCGTGTCAGTGTGCATTCACACATACGCAGGTGTAACGGATTATCGACAGGTGGTGACATGCAGTATTGTATATTTGGCTTCACAGTTTTAGAAATGTTCTTAAGCATGATGGTATGTATAATAACATGCTAATTAGCCGCCAACGTTTGAAGCTTCTACTCATCCATTTTGTTAAGCGAATGCTATCTTTAATTTTCTTGATGAACTTCACAGTTTTAGAAATGTGCTAAAGCTTATGTATAATTATTTGCCAATTAACAGCCATTGTTTGAAGCTATTACTTATTTATTCTTTTTGATTAAGGATTATAATCTTTAATTTTGTTAGTTCGGCTTTATTAAGAAGAGATAGAGCTACAATTATGTAGACAATTAACAGGTTTGTCGGCAAAGATCAGTTACTCATGTTTAATTAAGTCCGTTTGGATTGTATAAATGAATTGATGAATTCATTATGTTTTCATTCGATCACCGTGATCTTGACTTATTCACGTCCACTTCCTAAACAAATCATAAGTTATGCCTTCCAATCTTCAGTCCGATGTTTGGCGACATTTTGTGAGGTCCGTAGACAAATCCAAAGCAAAATGTAATTACTGCAGCGTAGAGTTAACGTATGGCGGCCGCACATCGAACCTCCGCAACCACTTGAAGAATAAGCACCCGTCTATGGTGGTGTTGGCGACTCCCGATACGAAGAAAGAAGTGTGTATGACTGACTTCGTAAGCCCTCAAATACGAAAGCTGTCCACAAATGATGCTGAGCGCATTACCAACGCCATCACTCAGATGATTGTCAAAGATTATGTACCTCTCAGTATTGTCGAAGGAGAAGGCTTCCGGAACTCATGTCCATTGTCGCCCCAAGTTATACTGTCTCTTGTAGGAACACTATTCGGTCCAGAGTTCAACAACGATACGCTAATGAGAAGACAGCTCTGACGTCCATTCTTGAGGCAGTGTAGTCCGTTGCTATCACCACCGACACGTGGACATCGAACTCAACAGAAAGCTACATCACTGTCACAGAACACCACATCGATGATAACTGGGAGATGAAGACCAACGTTCTAATGACGCGTGCCATGCCCGAGTGACATACGGGAGAGAACCTAGCGGCTAAGCTTCAGACGTGCGTGGCAGAGTTTGGGCTTGGGGACAAGGTGGACACTTGTGTACATGACAACGCACGAAATATGGAGAAAGCTGGTAGCATGTGTGAAGAATGGGGTGACCTTGGTTGTTTCGGGCACACACTTCAGCTCTGTATCAAGCCGGTCCTTGAGTTGCCGCTGGTGGAGAAGACTACAGCTAGATGCCGCAAGCTGATAGGACACTTCAAGCACTCAACTACGATGACAGCTGAACTTCGCAAACGGCAGTCTTCTAAAAGCGCCGGAACACGCACTCATTCAGGATGTTCCGACGAGATGGAATTCCACACAACTCATGCTGGAACGCCTGGCAGAGCAGCGGAGAGTCATCACTGACATCATGTTAGATCGCAGCGTCACCAAGAAGAACGATGCAGCTCTCCTTCTGAAAGACAGCGAGTGGGACATTGTGAGTGATGTGTCGACTGTGCTTAGTGCATTGACGGAAGTTACCACGTACATGTGCGTTGAGAAGGACGTATCCTGTTCTACCCGATCGTATGTGGACTGCTATCCGACACTCTGCAGCGAAAGGTCACAGACAGTGGATTGGTTGCGACGGTCAAGGACACATTAAGGTCAGAGTTGACATGCCGATTCCAGCCTGATTCAGTTGACACCGCCAAGTTGACACCAGTGCTGGCCGCACTTCTAGACCCTCGCTTCAAGTATCTACCATTCCTCTCGGTTAAACAAAGGAAGATCGCCGAGGATGCCCTGGAGAGTCGCCTAGACGACGTGCCCCTCAAGGTGTCTGCCAGAGAGCCAAGTCAGCCAGCTCCAAAACGGCGAAAACTTAGCTTTACTACCTACACAACTCCAGCCTCCAATGCAAGTGATGAGATGAAGTCTTATCTAGTGGAGAAGATGGACAGCGACGCAAACCCGCTCCAGTGGTGGAAAGAAAACGAGTCAAAGTTTCCTAAGATTGCATACGTCGCTAGGCAAGTTCTTGCTGTTCCGGCCACCTCCGTGCCTTCAGAAAGGATCTTTTCCACCGCAGGCCTCCTGATAAATAAACTCCGTAACAGGCTGTCGAGCGAGCTGGTCGATGGGATAATCTTCCTCAACAAGAATCGTGCCACGCTTCCAGAGGAAGACTGAACAACTGCAAGTTGATGTGACGCGAGTACGCATGTTTTTTTATCAGATATATGTTTGATGTATTCATTTTATTGTGAATTAAAATTACTAAACGTGTTTTATTGTTCGTATTTCATTAATTATTAAAATGATGAATAGCCTATTCCTATGGAAATTTTGATTTAATTATTTCCATTAAAATGAAGATTTAAGTATGTCAATGGAAACGTTAGTAATCCCCCACACATCCGACTGCAACATCAGAATTAACTAATATTTATATCCGGATATCCGTTCGGATCGTTCGACGGATATCCGGATACCAAATATAGTATCCTTTGACATCCCTACTTAATACAGCATTCAATCAATTAAACCTAAAACTGACTATTTATTAGTACATCAGGGGTTTAAAACTACCACCACCACTACCACCACCTACTACTACCACCTACTACCACCACCTACTACTACCACCTCCACCACCACCCCTGCTGATAATTTGACAGCAACAACAGTCAATCTAGGATAATGAGCAGAGATTGCTATTTGATCGATAAGATGTGAAAAAACAAAGAAATAGACTGTAGGGATCAGTGACCTATTTGACTGTTTGAACTACAGGTTGTACAGTACAAGCAACTCCATGGTTATTTATATAGAACAAAGATGGTACAATTCAGGGACTGGCAGTTCTGTTCAACAGATCGGAATTCTACCAATCGGGTGTTCAAACGACTGGGTTTTGACTGTTCTGCCTAAAGAATAATAGATTCATATACTACCTGTGATCGCTAGATTATATGTGAACATGCTCTCCATCAAAGATTGTGTTGCCTAGGTGCAGAGTATCAACAGTCAGTCAGTAGTTTTCAACTAATTAATGACATTTTATGCTCAGTAATCTGGTATAGCTTCGAATTATACATACTTTAACAGGACTCAAACCCACGCAGTGTTTTCATAATCTCAGTTATTAATAAGCCGTGGTTACATGTTTTTCATTTTTATTGTCTTACCAGTCACACCAATTAATTTTTCCACAGTGTGGTAGAGCATATATGCCTTCTCTGACAGGGCGTATTAAGGATGTACACTATTTGCTTCTGCACCATGTCTTATTTACATTTGCATTTAGTCATAAGCAAATCATTTTTTAATAAATTCTGAAGCTTATGGCGATTCTGTTTTTCAGGAGGGTGAAGAATTTTTGCCGTTTGGGGAAGATGGGAAGGCCCTGCCATCAGATGCAGACTTTATTGATACCTGGAAGGTAATATAGAAAAATGGAGAATTATATTTTTAATAACTGTTATTGAGAAAAAAGACACATAGTAGATTTAATAAGTTTGGTGCATTGAAATATCTATTATCACCTTTTTTCACCTATTGTAAATAAATCATATTCTAAAAAAAATTATATTTTTTTCAAGTAATGAATTGTTTATAAGTCACTATATTACTTCATCCATTCATTAGGATGATAGGAGCCTTGATCAAAATTACTTGTTCTTTCTCTGTATTAGGCACTAGAAGACTGTGTAGATGAAGGATTGGTGAGAAACATTGGGGTGTCCAATTTTAATAGTAAGCAGGTACAGAGAATCCTGGACAATGCCCGCATTAAACCTCAGGTGAACCAGGTATGTATGTATCTTACTTTTTAGCTCACCTGAGTTTATGTTCAGGGTGAGCTGTTGTGTTTGCGCCCAATAGCTAGAGCTTTGATATTTGGTATACATATTCCTTTGGTGGCCTTGTATCAAGGTTAAAAGAATTCTGTTCTGTCAAAGTACATGGCCACCAGGGCTAAATGGCTATGGCACTAAGGTGTTTTTTTTTTTTTTCAACAAGTAACATGAGAATGGCAATCCTCACTTGGCACGTTTACATCAGGATTGAGGAGTGCCTGTGGCATAGTTGTAGAGTTGCTGATTTGTAACTCGTCTGACTGCTTAGCCTCCCACTGCATGGGTTAAAGTACAGTTCTGGGCGAATGACTTTATGTGAGAAGATCTTCCAGCTGACCTGCAGTGCACCGTAGGTTCTACCCAGACAGGTGTCTGGGGTTTTCCTCCACCAAGAAGCTGGAAGTTGCTATGATGATCATAAACGGTCGCTGTAATGTATTGCACAAAAAAAAAACAACATCAGGATTGAGATATAATTGCCAAACTAGAACAGGAAGTCTTGGATAGCTATTGGTATCAATTTTTGTTACTAAACATAAGGCATTTTTTTCTAATATAGATTTTTACAATGTAAATAAAAGTTCTTTTAATGACTGTCAAAACCTACTTCGCCTCACTGTCTGGCTTAATGCTAATTTCATGTTACAAGTAACATGGACACAGTTATAGTCATTATGGCAGTTTTAAGATTATTAAGTTGCGAGGACCACCCACATCAAAGCAAAGGTACTACAGTCATGGAATGAAAGGTTATAAGTTATGACGGTCTGTCTCACATTTACTGGTCGAAGAACCTGTCATATTAACATTTAATTCTTTAAGACATTTTATTTACAGTTTTGTTACTGATATGTAAGTCACAGCAGAAGAATAATGGTCATGATGGCATATTTTGCCAATTGTTTGCTGTGGTGACCCAAGATTTGTCTGGAAATAATGTCTAGATAGAACCACAGATATATTGCAGGTTACCAAAAGGAGAGCCAAGAAAAATTGACTTGTCAACAAACAGCCATGTAGTGAAAGAAATTAATGCATTAAACTTTCTGTCAAATATTGCACATTATCCTGCTATCCTGCAGTGCACCAATGGTTCCACCCATACTTATCTTGCTCCAGCAATAGCTTGATGTCAATAATACCATAATTGTGTCAGTGCAATGTAGCCCCAATGTCCCCCGCACTTCCCTAGAAAAAAGTTTTTTGTTTTGTCTAGGTTGAGGCACATCTTCACCTTGCCAACACCAAATTGATCAACTACTGTCAGGAGAACGGTCTAGTGGTCACAGCATACTCGCCTTTTGGTTCTCCTGGGTGGAAGAGGTGAGAGTTGTCTCCACTTTTATATCATGTTACAAAATTGGCAAAACATTACTGGGGCACCTGTGGCTGTGCGATCAGTCATTGACTTGTAACTCCTAAACCCTTTACCATATGGGATTTAGTCCCACCTTCATGTTGGAGAACCGGACTTGGAAGTGCAATCGATAGAGCGTCAGCTCCAGGTACGGGAGGCCCAGTGTTCGATCCAAGGACACGACATTCCAAAGTCGTAAAAAATGGTAGTGGTATAGCTCCCTTGCTAACGCTCTAGCAAATAAAAGGGTAGTTCAACGACTGATGGCCTGATAATGTGACTGGATGTGGTATCATGCCGGGTGTTCATGGTATACTCAGTGAAGGCTGCACTATATCTGCTTCAAGTGGACACCGTCTCCAGATAACTAAAATACCGTTGATGGGACGATAAGCCCAATAAACAAACATGTTAGAGGTCATTCAGCTGATATGCAATGCACGATGGTTCTACTGAAGACATTAGTCTGCGGTCCTCTTCAACCAATAATTAGCCCATTTGACTATAAATACGTCTGTGTGATGTAAATAGTTAACAAAACAATATATATTACTGTTGAGGACCACTTTTATTTTGCACCTTGCATTATCTCCACTCCAACTACTCTTATGGAAACTGTTGCCAGGCTAGCTATACTCTCATTTTGGTACCTCATGTGAGTTGTGTAGTGGTGTATCCTTCACTGAATGTTGCATTAACAAAGGAATGACTTTATTTTACATCCTGTAATGGTTACACTTGTGCTGTTGTAGCATTGGAAGCAGTTGATATAATTGTTGATGACCATGTCCAACCATTGTGTTATCTTGTCTTTTTTATACTACAACATGATGATTTCAATGACTTTTAGACATCATTTCACCATTTCACAAACCTAGGGGAATTGTAAGCTTAATAGTTTAAAGTTTCTCATTGTGCCCACTGAATTTTTAAAGCACATTTGTCTTAACCTGGAAGTAGGGTCATTTAGATGTGTTCAGCTCTTGTTTTGGGCCAGATTACACTGACTGCTACAGCACATTCCAAGATATTAAGAAATAAAAGTAATGAAGCTGTAATACCAAATGAATATTTTCTTTTTATCTTCATTTAATGTGTTGATTGTATTTACAGTGAACCTGAGCCTATTTGTATTGAGGAGCCTGTATTATTGAAGATTGCTCAGGAGAAAAACAAAACCCCAGCACAGGTTTGTGATTTTTTACTTAATTTTGTTGTAAATATCAATTTCAGTATTAAAAGATCAGAATGATGGTGCTTATAAGATTAATGAAGTAACATGAACAACATCAGTTTTTAAAACGATGTACTGTTGTTCTTGGATTAGAGTTAGGAAAGTGTAATGCTGCTGTAGTACTGTAAATGGTTTTGATCATTTCTACAGATCACCCTTCATTTGGATCTTCAAATAGTACTGTAGTTTGTCATTACCCTTTCTGCAGATTACCCTTGTCTTGGTTTTACAAATGTCCATCGTAGATTGTTTCTATATTCCTACAGATCTCTGTTTGCTTTGTCATGCAAAGACAAAAGGACTGAAGTTTGTTATGTTCATTCTGCAGTTCATACTTTGCTTGTTTCTACAAAGGGGACTGTAGTTTGTTATGTTCATTCTGCAGTTCATACTTTGCTTGTTTCTACAAAGAGGACTGTAGTTTATGTTCATTCTGCAGTTCATACTTTGCTTGTTTCTACAAAGGGGACTGTAGTTTATGTTCATTCTGCAGTTCATACTTTGCTTGTTTCTACAAAGGGGACTGTAGTTTGTTATGTTCATTCTGCAGTTCATACTTTGCTTGTTTCTACAAAGAGGACTGTAGTTTGTTATGTTCATTCTGCAGTTCATACTTTGCTTGTTTCTACAAAGAGGACTGTAGTTTGTTATGTTCATTCTGCAGTTCATACTTTGCTTGTTTCTACAAAGGGGACTGTAGTTTGTTATGTTCATTCTGCAGTTCATACTTTGCTTGTTTCTACAAAGGGGACTGTAGTTTGTTATGTTCATTCTGCAGTTCATACTTTGCTTGTTTCTACAAAGGGGACTGTAGTTTGTTATGTTCATTCTGCAGTTCATACTTTGCTTGTTTCTACAAAGAGGACTGTAGTTTGTTATGTTCATTCTGCAGTTCATACTTTGCTTGTTTCTACAAAGGGGACTGTAGTTTGTTATGTTCATTCTGCAGTTCATACTTTGCTTGTTTCTACAAAGAGGACTGTAGTTTGTTATGTTCATTCTGCAGTTCATACTTTGCTTGTTTCTACAAAGAGGACTGTAGTTTATGTTCATTCTGCAGTTCATACTTTGCTTGTTTCTACAAAGGGGACTGTAGTTTGTTATGTTCATTCTGCAGTTCATACTTTGCTTGTTTCTACAAAGAGGACTGTACTTTGTTATGTTCATTCTGCAGTTCATACTTTGCTTGTTTCTACAAAGAGGACTGTAGTTTGTTATGTTCATTCTGCAGTTCATACTTTGCTTGTTTCTACAAAGGGGACTGTAGTTTGTTATGTTCATTCTGCAGTTCATACTTTGCTTGTTTCTACAAAGAGGACTGTAGTTTGTTATGTTCATTCTGCAGTTCATACTTTGCTTGTTTCTACAAAGAGGACTGTAGTTTATGTTCATTCTGCAGTTCATACTTTGCTTGTTTCTACAAAGGGGACTGTAGTTTGTTATGTTCATTCTGCAGTTCATACTTTGCTTGTTTCTACAAAGAGGACTGTAGTTTGTTATGTTCATTCTGCAGTTCATACTTTGCTTGTTTCTACAAAGAGGACTGTAGTTTGTTATGTTCATTCTGCAGTTCATACTTTGCTTGTTTCTACAAAGGGGACTGTAGTTTGTTATGTTCATTCTGCAGTTCATACTTTGCTTGTTTCTACAAAGGGGACTGTAGTTTGTTATGTTCATTCTGCAGTTCATACTTTGCTTGTTTCTACAAAGAGGACTGTAGTTTGTTATGTTCATTCTGCAGTTCATACTTTGCTTGTTTCTACAAAGGGGACTGTAGTTTGTTATGTTCATTCTGCAGTTCATACTTTGCTTGTTTCTACAAAGAGGACTGTAGTTTGTTATGTTCATTCTGCAGTTTATACTTTGCTTGTTTCTACAAAGGGGACTGTAGTTTGTTATGTTCATTCTGCAGTTCATACTTTGCTTGTTTCTACAAAGGGGACTGTAGTTTGTTATGTTCATTCTGCAGTTCATACTTTGCTTGTTTCTACAAAGAGGACTGTAGTTTGTTATGTTCATTCTGCAGTTCATACTTTGCTTGTTTCTACAAAGAGGACTGTAGTTTGTTATGTTCATTCTGCAGTTCATACTTTGCTTGTTTCTACAAAGGGGACTGTAGTTTGTTATGTTCATTCTGCAGTTCATACTTTGCTTGTTTCTACAAAGAGGACTGTAGTTTGTTATGTTGATTCTGCAGTTCATACTTTGCTTGTTTCTACAAAGGGGACTGTAGTTTGTTATGTTCATTCTGCAGTTCATACTTTGCTTGTTTCTACAAAGAGGACTTTAGTTTGTTATGTTCATTCTGCAGTTCATACTTTGCTTGTTTCTACAAAGAGGACTGTAGTTTGTTATGTTCATTCTGCAGTTCATACTTTGCTTGTTTCTACAAAGAGGACTGTAGTTTGTTTCCTTTATTTCTGCAGGTCACCCTTCGCTTCCTCCTGCAAAGGGGACTGGCTGTGATACCGAAGGCTATCAGACCACAGCGTATAATGGAAAATATCAAGGTGAGATCTTAATTTAACTTGTTTTATCACACTAGTTAGTCAACAATGGAATTTAACCCACATGGGGTGGGATGCCTGGGCTGAGTGGTTGAAGTTGCCGATCAGCCTCTCACCACTTGGGTTCGAGTCCTGTTTGGGTGGAGAACTTTCATGTGAAGAGGTTTTCCAGCTAACCTGCAGTTGGCGGGTGGTTCTACTCATCCATAAGTCTCGGATAGCCAACATGACCATAATTGTGTCAGTGCGATGAAACAAAAGAACATTACCTACAAGGAATTAAATTAGGGAAAATGTCATTGTATGGTGTAACATTACACATATTTAAAATTTAAATTCCTGTTTATTTTACCCTTATTCATTTTTTTTTTTCATTTATATATTTAGATTTGCTTTTTAAAAAATCCTTTCTCAGTTCCTTTCTGTACTTGACTTTTACTTTGACATACTTTTAGTCAAACATTTATAAGAATGCATAATGAGTGAAACATTTGTTACGTTTCTTAACCTTTTTAGAAACAACAATCAATATTACAGTAGATGACATCAATAAATTCTTTATTATATTCTAAATATTTCGTACCCATAGCTACACTTTCAACTTAAACTTATTGATAGACAAACAGGTTTAACCACATTTAAGCTTTAATAAGGGGGCTTTTCACTTTTATTATTCTCTAATGATCTTTTTTAGAGCCAGCATACTTAAGATTATGTACCAAGTCAGGATATTTTGATTGTCAACTTGTAGCCTTGATCATAGATCTTTCCTTTGTGATGTTAATATTGTAAACCACACATAAACTCAATCTATTTCTTGACTGCGAATCACAACAGCTGCTGGCTGCTGATAGATGATACCATAAACATGCTTTATTCACAAGAACTAATCAATG
The DNA here is from genome assembly GCA_007844125.1 of Sinonovacula constricta. Taxonomy (NCBI): domain Eukaryota; kingdom Metazoa; phylum Mollusca; class Bivalvia; order Cardiida; family Solecurtidae; genus Sinonovacula; species Sinonovacula constricta. Next base: position 16,874,345 of record CM017568.1, read on the forward strand.
TCATTGATTGCTAGATGGTGAAGTTGGCATGACAGTAGGAGACACATGTTTATGATTGATTTTTGACCTTACGATAGCATACATCTGTTACCATAATGTCAAACTGTTTTTTTATAAACATACTCATGTAAATACTTAAATATTAATGCAGAACCTATACATTCTGTGTTTAGATAGATTCTACTTACATGGTATTCCACTTTAAAAACATGCAGGCCCTGGCTCATGACACTAGAATTGCTAGGGCCGAGTGATTAAAGTTGCTGACTTGTAACTCATCAGACCCTCACTGCATGGGTTTGAGTCCCAAATGGGTCTAGAACTTTCTTATGGGGAGGTTTTCCAGTTTTCTGCAGTGCACTGGTTGTTCTACCCAGACGTAAGTCTTGGGTCTTCCCAGACATGTGGTATTTCCTTGGTCCCAAAGAGGGAGACTTAGGCTCCCAGAGAGGGAGATTGGGGTGCCAGGGAGGGAGATTTCCATGAATGCGGGTTAAATTGACATGTATGGCTTATTTCTATTTGTAAAACAGTATTTTTTGTCTTTTTCACTAATAATAATAGTAATTTCAGTGATAAAAATGTTTTTTACAATTTTTTAAAGTGAATTTTGGAATATATCTAGCATATTTCAGTTCACTTTCTAGACATAAATTATATGCTTTGGTTTTAAGCATGTGGCCTTCCAAAACAGCAGCCAAACATAGTGTAGACAAGTCAAGTGTCAACAGCACTTACTAATGAATTGAAAACAGGTTTCCAAAGAAATAATGAGTATGCAAGCATAAAAATAGTTTCTTTAATTTGTAAGTTAGTGACAAAAGAGTTTTGATAATTATAAAATATTAGTGGTAAACACATTGATACCATTACTGTCTAAACAAAGTTAAATGAATTTAGAATACATGAAGACATTATACTAATCAAGAATAAATAGCAAACATGTGTTTTTTCTGTGACAAAGTAGCAAATATATACTGTCCAGTTTTTTTACATATATAAACCACATGCTATGTAAAAAAAGTTAAAATTATTTTACATTAATTAAAGAATTCATCTTTTGACAATGTATGATGTATACTGGTTTGAACTACCAGTAGTTGAAATGGAAAATATGTTTTAAAAGTGTCCAAGGTTGGCATTTTATTTACTGTTCATGCACAAAATGAAATGGTATCAACTGTCACGAAAACCATTTATTTTTATGATAAATGTATATTTGCAGGAAGAAGACAAATTTTCTTTCAAAAAGAAACAACACTATTGTAAAGTAAAGAAATGTTTACTGCTCATAAAAAGCTAAAGTCAAAGTAAGCTTTACATAATGTTGGGAAATGTTCACCATTTCTTAAATTGATCAGTTCCAATGTTACTGTGACCCTTGCAGATTTGTCTCCTAATTCCCACCCACAACATATTTTAGGGCTAGAAGCTTGCCTACATATCTTATACAATGTGTTGTTTTGTTGAGTGCAAATAATGTCTAAATAATATGCAATTAGCAAAAGGCCTTACAAAGTATCAAATCATTGATTGTTTTAGTAGCACAATGCATAAATATACATGTTGCAAGCTCTGTGTATTCAACAGTGTTATTGTTTCACACATTCATCTCTTATATGCAAACTTGTTTTTATGTTAATTTCATAAGCACATTATTACTTTAACATAATGTTTATTTCCAACCATTACACGCAACAAGTTCTTAGTATAGGTTTAGAATCTAAATTGGTAATTCTTCCAGTCGGTTCATTTGGAATTGGGTCTGCTCATTTTGTTAAATGACTCAATACTTATTTACTTTTACATTTGGCTTGCACATGAATACCTTTGTCCTGTGCGTTTTCAAATTTTAGTATATATTGCAAAGTATATATTGCAATGCTCATTGGACTTTGTCATATATTCTTATTCATGGAAAAGAAACCATGATCGCTCGTTCGTTCGCTCCCTTTGGTTTTTAATTCCAGGATGAGTCGTCCATTTAGACACTAACCTTTACATAGTTAACTATACACAATCGTCTCGGTTTAAGAAAAAGAAAATCAATACTAGAGTAAGTTTTATGAGTACACACGAACGCATCAGTTTCAACATATGCGGTAGTCTGCTGACAAAATGGTGCTATGACGCGATGACGTCATGCATATAATTAGCACTAGTTTGTTTTGTTTGTTTGTAAGGCACATAGGCAGGTTAGTTGTTACACATTTTTGAATTATTCTGTCATGTATGTTGTCTGCATTCAGGTGCATGCATGTGCATTTTTTCTACATATTTACATGTTTTACGTCGTGTATTTAGAGTACCGAAGTAACGGAAATCGGAGTACTTTTTTGCACTCAGGAGGTTTGTCAATCGCAATAATAATGCTGGAAATTATAACCTTGGCTCGATAAGGAAAAAAACTAGAGACATTCAGTCTAATTATTCGGAGTCTGAGTTTGAGTAAATACAAATTAATTCTCATATCACCCTTTTAACGGGTTTTTGAACATTTAAAATTTCGAAGCTCAGTCTTATGCCTTTGTCTGCACGTGCGTTAAGCATTGCTTCCGTTAGTTGTGTAAGAAAATAGAATATGTGACACTAATTGGGCATGATCTCCGCCGTTCTCTAAATGGGTGTGGTTATACTGTCAATCAAGCGATTACAGTTTATGGCAGTTGCCTTTTAGCACCAGGAGGCGGGGCACGAAATTATCGTCGCGACCAATGAACACTTGGTAGGCTCAATGATTGGCAGTGATCTGTTTCGATTAGCTGCACACATACACACGCAGATGCTGATATCGGGAGTCTCTCGGCGAAATCGGGAAACATCACATGTCTGTCTTCCTGCACCGATAATAAGCTGGGTGATTCCAATATGACCATAATTGTGTTGATGCAATGTAACAAAAAACTAAAATTTCTAAAAAAAAATAATGTTTTTTTTTTCACTTTTGCAAAAATTGATTTCTAAGAACTGTTATGCTTCTAAATCAAATACACAATGTTAATGTAACTTTGTATTGCTGTACTAAAAAGCAACTTAAATTTTCTTGTTTTTTTACCAGGTGTTCGATTTTGAATTGTCCTCAGATGAAATGAAAGAACTCATGGACTTGAATAAAGATTTTCGACTGAACAGAGAAGAAATGTATGTATAGTAAAGTAAAAAATATTGCATTTACCCTCTCTTCACATTTTTCTCCACCAGTGTCAGTTGTTCCAAGATAGTTTTCATTTGAAACAGATACAACGCTCCCAGCATTGGGGGTTATCTTGCTGTTAATACCTGGCATGGTACCACACCAGGTCACATTATCAAGACAGTGGACATACTGGTTGTGTAACCGTACTTGTATTTACATAAGCAGACGCTTGGAGACATCACATAATAACTATTAACTGCAGTAATCTCATCAGGAACGCCATAGGCCCTAGTAATTACAAATTAACAAAACACTGTGCATTATAATTAGGGGTGTAACAATGCACCACTGATCATTATCCTCTTATGTTCAGTCATGGTAAAGAGTTAAGCAAGTTTCTCAACCATATACCCAACATTCTCTTGCGCAAAAATTCTCAAATGAAATAAATATTGGAGTACCTCAGTATGCTTAAGTTTTATAAGACAGATTTATTTATCATCTATGGTCAATTAGCTGCTCACAAATTTCAGTCAAAAGTCATTAAGAGTCAAGGTACTGAGCACCAGCTAGTTTATTTATTAACAGTTGGAACCTTTACAGCTTAGATCACATAGATTTTTTCATGGATTCGGAGCCACAAGACACCAGCAACATGTAAACAAGTTTGCTTCACACTCTTGGCTCGTTAGCGATTAGCACCTTGTTGATTGGTGTCAGCAATAAACACTCCGACTAAACAAAGGATTACACAGTGCAATTAACGCACAATATATATAATGTCATAGAAATTCAACCAGATTGCAGAATGCAGAGGTTTGGGATTGTAGAACATAAGTTAATATAAGAAATAGAAGAAAAAAGTCAGGACTTGATAAAAGGCCTGGATATCCAAGGATTCAAGTATGTAAAAGGTCCAGTTAGCGGAGTTTCTAGTGTACAGTTTTTTGTCTACTGTTGCTTTACTCAGGGTTTGTTTTCTACTTGACATAATATACTGATTTTAATTGTTGAAAACAATTGCAAAATACTATAAAGTTGAAAATTATGGTGTGTGCTATGTTCATTGTATTATCTTATATTATTAGGCTGTGTTTATAAAATATAACAATATGATGTTTTAATATATCTACTTTGTGGTATGTACTATATATTTTATCGGGCTTGTGTGTATGAAATATGCTATAAAATATCTCCATTATATTTCAGAGGGCTGAACCACAAGTATTACCCATTTAATGAACCCTTCTAAGGAAGCAAGATGGCCCTTTGGATCATCCCATTGTAGGAATCCTGGCAAGTGCTACCCTGACAAGTTTTTTGTCGAGGGCTTTAACCAAATAATTGTACCTAAGTCATGTTTTACCTAAAATGTATTTCACAACATTTTTCCTTGGTATTAAGACAAATTCGTAAAATCCCCACATTGTCATGTCAACATAACAAATGATACGGTTAACTTGAAATCAAACAACTGTATATCATTATGGAAAAAGCCATCATTAAAAAAAAAAAATGAAAGTTTAACTTCAATACAAATCAAATAAGGAAACATGTTGTGAAATGTTTGCTTTTACTTTTTGTGCATATCATGTGTATTAAATAGACAGCATTTTAAAAATGTGTGACAATTTTGTGTTAAAATTAGTGCTGTTGTTTTCCCTGTTTTTTAACGATTCCAGCTGGGGCAGTTTTAATTTTATTTCACGTGCTTAATTACTTACATTTAATGATTTATGTACATTCTTCATACTCAGTTATAATCAATACATTTTGTATTTTAATTCTGCTTGTAATTAACCTTTTGATATATTTTTATAACTCTAGCATTTAATAGCATTGAATTGTGATATACATATGTGTATACCTCTGGCACTTCAAATTTGATTAAGAGGCTATATAACTAGGGTGGGTGGACTAAAGTTAAAAATGACCAAACGTCATCTGCAATTCATTATTCACTGTTTTGGTTCATTTTAAAATGGGTGATGGTGTCTACTATTATTTGTAAGGTCATTTAAATTTTAACATTTCATTCTTTCTTTTTATTTAATTAATCAAGGCATTCTTCTCTTATTGTTTCTACCACAGTGAAACCTGCCACATGGCAGTACAGTGTGTGTGAGTGCCAAAATTTGGCTTCAATTCAATTCTATAAGATTATACAAGCTCATAAATACTTAAAACACCTTGCACTTTATGAGAGGCATCACTCATTTTAAAATAGAATTTAACTGAGGACAAAGTCTTGCAATTACAATTTTGGTCATTTTTCACTTTACTCCACCCACTTTGCAAGCTATATAGCTCTTAAAGCAATGAATTGTGATTTTAATTGTAAATGCTGTACTAAATGTGGAAATGTCTTGTATTTTTTTGCCCTCAAAGGTCTGGCTACATATAGCCGTCACATGGTCATTTGTGCCAAATTTCCTTGAGGTCAGGGTCAATGCATATTTAGGGGCTTATAACAATTCCAGTGACATTTCCTGTTATGGAAATAATTACGTGGAAAAAATATCTTCAAATTATTTGGAGATATTTTTCTATTTTATTAGTATTGTTTTTTATGTGCTTAGCATTTACTCTTATATACGCTTTTGTGATGATAAAAAGTATGCATTTTTTTACTCTTAACACAATCTCTTAAACACATTTGTTTAACTGATTATGGTCAAACATTGTTATTTTTGCTACACAATGTTAAATTTTTTTTTTTTTAAATCTTTTTAAAACAATGAACAGTTTAAGCAGTTGACTTCAAGATTATTTTTTTTTAAATCATTTTTATTGATACAAATAAGGTACTGTGGTGCAGCGCCAAGTTTAACGGTATTTTCATACAGTTGTACTTTTCTATCATTCCTGTATTGTAAACTCTCATCAGTATTAACGTTTACTTGACTTACAATTTAATGGGCTTAAATTTTACTGTTTTATTGATGTTTACATCAATTCAATATATATATATATATATATATATATAATTATTCTTTTATTATTCTCATAGTAATATATATTTTTATAAATACATATTAAAGTTCTTTTGGAATATACGAAAAATTTACACTTCAGCCATTTAACAGTGATCCCATCGGGAAGGGACGTTAAACTGACCGAACTACATAGTTACCTCTTATTTCCCCCAAATTATAGCAATAGCATTAAATGGCAAACAAGGCTATTACAGTTAATGATAAAGAATAGTCACACAAACCCTATCTGGAATGGAGAAAAGGGTGTTTTAGTCACTTGTGAGTATTACAAGAATGATTTGAATGGTATTCATAAATGCAATGGTACATATTTTCTATACTCAACTAGTAATGTTATTAAATGAAATAAAGAGAACATGATATTTATTAGACAAAGCATCCTTACAAAACTAGTGCACGGCTTCTATTTTCAAAACTAGTACTCCATTGTATGCATGCCAACATTTTATATTCAGAACTTCTTTCATATGAAGGAAATTGTGTGCCTTAAATGAAGTTTTGTTTCTATATGTGGATTGTATTCATATATGCATCAATCGTCTTCATATTTTATTATTTTCAGATCAATGATTTGAAATGGGGCATATGAAATTTTTAAACTGTTATTGCTTTTGGCAATCATTGGAGCAAATAAAGTATACACTAGCTTTAGAAATGTTTGTTTCTTTTGTGTGTTTTTTTCTTTCTCATTTTAATACCAAGTTTATTCCATGGAATCTGTCACCCCCCTTCACAAAGATGAATGGAGAGGGCGTCTAAGAGAGCGACTGGTCAGTCAGGCCCCACCCTTACCAGAGGATTAATTGTTGGCCTGATTTAAAAATAAACTGTATATGATGTTGATTTATTAAATTGGCAGGAAAAAAAGATTCAAATGTTGAAACCACATGCCATATTCACAAAGGATCTTAGTTATTTTTGTCTTTTTTAGAAATTTCCTTCAATGTAAATTGTATTCATAAAACCTTGCAATCTTAGACTTTTTTCAAATTTAAGTAAATTTAGTAGTTTAAGTAAGAAAAAACTAATTCTTTATGAAAACAACCACTGCAGAATATAAATTATAGTCGTAATTTCATGACAAATACTTAAATGTTAATTTGCAATGAAAAACTGATTTGTCAATGATTTTAGAATATTATGTCATGTTAGCAATCACTTTTTTCTGTATTATTGTTTCCCAAAAGGCTTACACTCCAAAAATGTCCTATAAACTAGTGTACTGTTATCTGCCCAAGATCTTGGTTGTACTGGTGCAATGTACCATTACATATATAAAACAAAATTTGAAGGAGGCGCCCATGTCGTAGTGGTAGAGTTGACTTGCGGTGCGCCGGTGGTTCTACCCGGATATGTGTCATGGGTCTTCCTCCATCAAACATCTGGACATTGCTATAATGATCATAAATGTTCACTAATTTATATTCCAGAAACAAAAACCCAACAAAATTTGACACAACAGATTACTTGCCTTTTGATCTTATTTTACTAGATCACGTGACTAGGAATCTGTTTCCTTTGGACAATTTTCTGAAGTTTTATTTCACAATATCTGTTCACATGATTAAACAGGCACAAATATTTAAAATAATTCCACATAGGTTATCCTTAATGTATCATTTACCATGCTTTAACTTGATTGATGCTATTGCTTTAATGTTTGCATGGTAAAAATCAATATTAAATAATATAAATATCAATTCCTGTCAATAAATATATTACTTTTTTACTCAGGAAACCATTAATTACAAATAAATAAGCTTATTTAAATCATATGAATTATTTATCAATTTAATAAATCCTATAATATTTTACTCAGGAAGGTATTTTCTTAATTTTTATTAATTTATTAATATGTTCATTTCTTACCTTTAAAACCATTAATTACAATAAATAAGCTTATTTAAAGCATATGAATTGTAATTTTTTAATTTAATAAATCCTATAATCAAAGACATTAATCCCTCATCTCTTCTCCTTTGATTGTTTACCATCCTTCATTTTAGACATTTGAAAATCCTCCAGCATCTGATTAAGAGTTTCTGTCTTTGACTTTTCTAGCAGTTCATGAATCAATTTATCTAGACTGGCACCTCCTTCCATAAATGTTTCTATATTGTTGTAGTTGTGACCCAGTCTATGGTCTGTAACTCTGTTCTGAGGGAAATTGTAGGTTCGAATCTTCTCTGAGCGTTCTTTACAGCCTGTCTGCATTTTTCTCAGCGTTGTCTGCTCAGTTATCTGCTGCTCTAGTTGGATGTTGTACAGTCTAAAATTATAACAATCTTGACATAGCATTTAAATCATATTCATTATCATACTCAACAATACAACACACAAAATGGCCATATTGCCAATGACACTTGAAAAGAAGTTAATCATCAGCCATAACAAAGTTCAGATACAGAATCATATTGTGAAAACAAAGATTGCTAATTATGTACAAAAGATAAAATAGTTTTCATATGTTTATACTTCAATGGCTTCCAAAAATCTGACCTAATATACCTACACAACATTTTCACAGGATCAAAATTGTGCCATAGTATAACTTTATTTGTATGTTAGTTTTGGAAAAATAATATTAGTGTTCGTTACATGATCATGTGACCTGACATTGTCAACTAAACTACATGCAAGTCGAAAAATAAGCAATACAAACTGAAGTATATCAATCTTTCTTAGTTTCTTTTTTTTAATTCACAGCCAAAGAAATATAATACTTTTCCATGTACAGAATCAATGTTCACATCACTATTAAAGCTGCAATTGAAGTGATGTTTATATAACAATAAACTTGTGTCCTGTTTTCTTACAATGTCCATGGATGGCATACAATGCAAAGGTTGTATGGTTTTTTTTCATTCTGGTGTTCAATCTTTCAACATAATCACAATGTATACAAGTGGTAAATGTATAAAGTCTCGTATCTTTCTTGTACATCATGTAACCAGACAACCCAATCAGCATATGAAGGCGATGTAAAATCGCCGAAAATTTTTTTTTAGATAACATAACACGATCACACTGTCACATTATCCTGAAATTGAACCAAGCAATCAAATAACTTTTAAGCTAGGCATAAGCAAGGAAGTTATTATTTTTAACGACTGGCATGTCATATATATGGAATGAACCACTGAAACATGTCCAGTACTTCAAACTGATGCTCTATCTACCACATTATCAGCGTCAACATGGGGATATTTTTAAAAATGTTTGTTTTTGGAATACATTGCAGCCACCTATTGCCATCATTATAGTGATCTCCAGCTGTTTTGGTGGAGGATAACTCCAGACAATTGTCCTGGTAGAACCACAGGCACACGGGTGGTCACTTAGAACACCCACATAGTGAGAGGCTAAGCAGTTACAAGTCAGCGACTACCACGACACCATGGCGCCCCACATTTTTACTCTTTTTTTTTTTAAACAAAAACTAGAAATGTCTCCATAAGACAAAATGCCTATGCACTTATGTTTCAAAAATCTAAAGATGGGCCATACCTTAGTCATTATCAATATTAAACATATGATTAAATCCAGAGAGTCCTTCTAAACTAAGTGACAGGTACAAAAATCCACAGGCTGATGGATGGATAGGGTAACTCTTAATTCCCCAATGCATCAATCTTAAAATGGCAGGGGAATAAAAAGAATAAATTAATGCTATTAATAAATTAATGCTATTGAATAACTGTCCTATAAGTACATACCTTGTCCTTAACACATCCATAGCTATATTAAGATTCTCTGACTGACTCCTTGTCTGTTGACACTCCGCAGTTATGCCTAGAATGAGAAGGAAACAAGGAACCTGGTTATGCACCCTTCGGTAATTCTGGACACAAGAATATAAGCTAGTCAAAAACTTAAATGTTCATTTAAGAAAGATAATGATATTAAGGGACTGAATCTTGCATTTTATTAATCCATAGTGTTGCATTTTCAAAATACGGACTGTCCGCTATACAGTTTTGCACAGATTAGGTGTTATGCCCAGTAGTGTTCTGTACAACATTGAGTAGCAACCAATAAATAACACTGCCTTGGGCAGGTCTGATTCACAGGTATTTCCTATCTGAGCCACACTACAGATATCTTGTTTTTTAAAAAGAAAACCAGTGACAACTTACTTTAGAGATCACCTTATATCGTCCTCCGGGTTCTTGATTCTGATGTTGATATCTATTTTTAGCAGTTATCACTATTGTGCATATTTATAGATTTGGAAATAATGAACATTTAGAGTGATTATTGTCAAATATGTTCTATTTAACATAAAGGTGCCTGTCAAAATCGCCTTAGCTTAAGTAAGCCATTACTTAAGTAAGAGTTTATGCAGAAATTATGCCTAAATTCCCCACAACAATGGAAAAAAATGTTGTTTAATGCATTTGATACAGGCAAACTGCAGGACTTCACCTTTAAAGTGAATCAAACCAGTAGAAAGTTTAAAGTTATTATCTTGACAAGAAAAATAAAGTAAGGATGATACATAAAAACTATCAAAAATCTATGTAACTGTTGAAAGAGTGACTCATGACCAGGTATCTGTTTAACAATCCACCCAGTTCGAAGTGAATTCATGCAGGAGAAACAAGTCGGGCGGTAAAAATAATTTGGCCGAAAACAAAAAAGTTTATGTGGTATGAGATAAGCTTCTTAAGCATTGAACTTCTATTATGAAGATCTTCCCAACCTCAGCCATTGAAATCAAAATTACAGTTTTAAAGATATGCAAAACTATGAAGATAGAAGGATGGATACCTGGATGGAAAGACAAAGTGGCAACTACTCTTCCCCAGTCGATGAACATAACAAACCTGTTGGTAGATGGGTCACTCTGACAGCTGATTCCACCTTGTTTGCATTCTGACCACCAGGCCCGCTAGAACGAAATGTGTCAATCTTCAGGTCTTTCTGTGGCAACTCTACCTCTATCTGAAACATGAAATAGTGCATCCTTAGTTAAAAGTTATGACATTACATACCTTGTCAGAGGTCGCTTGGTTTAAGCCCAAAACTGACTCTGAGATATTTGTAAGTTTTTGCACATCCAAGTAGTTACTGAGTGTTGGTTCTTATTAGAAAGTGGGACGTCTTGAGAGAATATAATTTCATAGGACTTCTTTTTCTAATTGACTATAAACAAATAAGTTTAAATTGTAAAAAAAGGATGTGTGTTGTTTAATTACCTCAACCTGAATCTGCAAAAATATGTGTTGTTATATTTTAATACCATTTGTTTTATTTTCATCAGACTCCCAGATCTACAAAATAAAACAGTAAAGTGTTTATATTTATTTCATTGCTTGTATTGTGTTGTTTTGGTAAATATTGTCTTTTGTTGTTTTTAATATTTCATAATTAGGTTGATAACACAGCTATTGTTGCTTCTAAATGTTTGCAAACCCACCAACAGTATCTCAGTTATCTGGAGACAGTGTCCACTTGAAGCCGATATAGTGCCGCCTTAACTGTGTATAGCATGCCATGAATGTCAAGCATGATAACACATTATCCGACACCTGACCAACCAGTCGAGGGACAACCCTTATATTTACTTGAGCATTAGAAGGAAGCTATACCACTAACATTTTGAACAACTTTGGTATGTCAGGGCGCTGCATCAAACCTGAGGTCTCTCATACCCGGAGCCGATGCTCTACTGATTGCACTTCCAGGTCCAGTTTAAAGAATGAATTGCTTCAGTTTATGCAAAAATTGTAAAATACTCCTGTTTTTAATTCTAAAGCATTGTGTCTATTTACTTATGAATTGTTAAAAAATAGTACTGGTTGTTAACAAATGTCGCAATTTGATAAATAATGCCCTCTCATGGCATGGCATAACAGTAACATATTTCAGCTACCCACCTCTGTAGGCTGTGGAAGGATGGCTACAGCTATAGTACTGGTGTGGATCCTACCCTTGCTTTCTGTCTTGGGAACTCGCTGTACACGATGTATACCACTCTCATGTTTCATCAAATGGTAGACACCAAATCCTCGAACTGTCGCAGAGGCTTTACGATATCCACCTGTTTCAAAAGAAATTATATTATAGTTACTAATCTAGTTTTAGTTATTAGAAGTGAGTATACTTGGGTTTTGGGTTCCACTTTTCGGGTATTGACCAGATTTTATTTTAAAAAGACCTGTCTTAAAAGTTCACTTTCCAATTTTATTTCTGATCAACTTAAGAAAAATTCTTATTAAGAAAAAGCATGTGAAATTCAATTTTTATAAAAAGTGAGAAAAAAATAATACCACAAAAATATAAATAAAGCATTCTGTGTTCATACTCATGAAAAAGAATCATGGAAGTCAGTTTGCATCAAATGTTTTTTTTCCTTTAAAACAATCCATAGTACATTGATGTACCATATTCAGCATTTTCATAAAATTTGAAAAAATGTCATTATGGAAAAGTAGCTGGATTTATTTTATTGTCCTCTTTTTTCAAATGAAGTTTATAATGCCTCAATCATGATAAATATATGTAGAAGCACAAATCTACAGCTGGCCAGCTGGATGACCTGAAATGAAAGTTTGAACCATGACTGAGAGTCAAACAATGCAAAGATGAACTGAGAGGTTGTAAGTTGGCAACTTTTGGCACCACTACTTAATCTTTCAATCAAAAAAAAAAAATCTTTAAACAAGAGCTGTCTATAGACAGTATGCTCCACTTTTCTCAGTGCTGGATATCATAATGAAAACATAAAGTCCAAAAAGCAGCAAAACTCTGCAAAATTTAATTAATGGTTATAATTATGTCTTAAAAATTGCTTGCCCATTTAGAAAGTAAAAACATTTTCCATGTTTGAAGTGAGTAGTTTTGAAATATTAGAAAGAATTAATCATAACAAAATCGTTAACCATCGTTGATGAGAGGGCCATGACATTAGCTCCATTTATTCCTTAGAAAGGTGGAGCAAAAAAAGCTAAAACAATAGTTGTACCGCTGTCTGCAGTCTCAGCATGAATGACAGAGAATTCCCATCCCCTGTGTTCTGCATAGTTTCTGTACAGATTAAACATCTCTTGTAAAAACAGCATGGACTCCTGACCGCCAGCCCCAGATTCTAGCTCCAGAACGATGTCATTGTCATCAAGTCTCTCCCTCGGCAGCAATAGGTCTATCAGCTGCAAGCAAAATCAATCTTAGTAGATTGAATCTTGCATGTTATTAATCAAAAGTGTTGCATTTTCAAACAACAAACAAATCATCTGCAGCAAAATGAATACAAACTGGCATAAATAGATTAATCGAACATGCAAGAAATCACAACAAATGAATCAATCTTGCATTAAACAGCAACAGTCTATCCAACTATTGGTTGAATTGGCTCCCCAAAATATTAATTAATCTTGAGAATGTAAACATATAATTGAATCTAGCTTTACAGAAAAATAATCTTATAAATAAAAATTAAGAATGAAAACTGTATAAAATTTTACTAATTTAAAAAAGGGGCATGTACTTGCATACAGTAGTAAATGGATGCTTTTGGTATGTTGTTTTTTTTTTGTTGTTTTTGTTGTTGTTGTTGTTTTTGGGGGGGTGGGGGGGGGGTATCTAGAAAAACTAAAAAGGCAACTCATTTAATAAATATGATTTTGTTCTCAGAAACTGTCCGTTTCTTTGTATATATATTTCACTAATAAAATAGAATTAAATGTAATGTAACTTCAATATTTTTGCAATTAAAATAAACACTTACTTTTTCTTCCTTCTCTTCAATTTCATTCAAGCATTTTTCCTTTTCTTCTGAAGCAATGGTCTTCATTTCTTCCTCTGAAAAGAAGGTACAAAGATATATGGGTGGCTAGTTGTCTACATCATTCTTAAAGACAAACATATGTGGACTTATGTCATATCACAAAGAAGCATATGCCTGGAATTTTGGATATAACTTACTAGAACATGTTCTTGACCAATACAGAAATTAGTCATTCATGTGCCTATATAAATACTAAAATTAAAGCACTGTACACAAGCATATCATAGCGACTGTGGCACAGTCTCTAAAATGATGCCAACATATTAACAGATGTCACTGGTAGGATTTATTGAGTTTAGTCTGTTGTTCCAAAGTGTGTCAATGCTGATCAACAGGTTTGCAAACTGCTTTCAAACAGTGCTTGCGGTAGTGGACCAAGTGCTCATTTACAAGTACCTCCTTAGAAGTGACAATTTATAATAAAGGTGGCATCTGACAGTTTGGACCAAAAATCTTTCCATTAAACAATCAAATCCTTACCTGAAAAGATCTCACAAAATGCTGTTATTTGATATCCTAAACCTATATAAAAAGAGAACCATAATGCCACTATTGTTGTTAAAAAAATTTATTTCCTATCTCAGCCAAGGTGCAGTTAGCTTTTTTTAAACTAGGAAAACCATGTGACCACTCATGTATTTTAGCCGCTCATGTATTTTAGCCGGAATTCCATTTTTTCTTATTTATAGATTTGAAAAAATTAAACTAGAGCTGATTTACGTGTTTTACTGACCTAAAATTGAGATACTGTTTATAATCATTTAAGCTTAGACTAAAGTATGATTTTGCTGCAGAAATTATGCCCAAATACACTGTACAGATATTGTTACATATATCTGACATAAGCAAACTGTCAGATACCACCTTTAAAGAAACATTTATCCTTTTTCAGGAAAAATGAGATCTAATCCATCTTTACAGTGGGTTGTTCAAAAGATAGTTGTTTACCACTTTTATGCAGCATGTTTCCTAGTGTTAGACTGTGAAGCTTGATAATGACTCGATATCATTTTTGGAGACTGTGCAGGGTGCGATATGATGTGTGTATGTAAAACAAGAAAACAACAAAACGTTATATCTAAATATTAGGCAAGCATTCCAAATGTTTTCTTTGATGACAGACCACATTTTTTGTGGATAATGCCTCATATGGCACTGGAGAATAACCAAAATAATGGTAATTAACACCTCCTTGGGTCCAACTTTGACAAAAAATAAAGCTGAAAATTTAAGGTTAAACCTGTCAAAATCATCAAAAAGATTATTGTTAAAGTTGTCTTGTAAACAGTGAGTCTGCACAATGTATAATAAAAAATAAAAATTGCATGAACCAAGACTAAGTACTGCAGTCAAATAGGGGATTAGATTGTACCACTTAGTCTTGGTTCATGCATTTTTTATGTTTTTATTATACATTGTGCAGACTCACTGTTTACAAGACAACTTTAACAATAATCTTTTTGATGATTTTGCTTTCCCTACTTACCCCCAATATAAGTGTCCTGCAAAAAAAACACAGCGAATGTCAATTTATTTGCCTCAGATTTTCAGCTATCACCAATCTGGCCATTGTCTCATGTAGGACTACTTAAAAAAAAACATTATTTTGTCTGTTATGTTTGACTTACCTAAAAGGAGTTTATTTAGTTCTTCCAATTCATCATATTTTATCTTCAACTCTTTCACAATTATTGTTGTTGGCTGCAGTTCTTCAATCCTATGTATTGTTTCTACATTAACTTTACTACCAGAGTTCTTAATTTTTGCTAGTTCTGCATATTCTTGCTCCAAAGAAGAAATGTATTCTAGAAATAACTCATTTTTCAATGAAAACTTTGCACATGAGGCAAAATGTTGACAATATGCATGTACTATTACTGGATTAATAGGCTTCAATATGTGTATTTTATCAATAGACTTCAACTTTGATTGTCTCTTTTGCGAATATTCTTGATGCCTGTCTCCAAGTAGACAGAAACTTTTAAAACTCTGTGTATTCTTAAATCTATGAGGACACAGTTTATTTCGCACAGAGCCGACTGTAACTGAAGTGTTCACATTATTGCTTATGTGCAATCCTAACATACGTGTCAAAAGATGAGCTCGATTAACAGCCAACATTGTGCATACCATTTGAATAACGAGTGCTGACTTTTCAAGGACACTATTCCCCAAAAGTGGTGATATCTCAACACAAAATTAAGAATAAACGAAGAATAGTAATAAGACAAACATCTACGATTAAATGTAACACAAAAATATAATTGGATTTAGAGTGTCACTAAGCACTGTCAATTTAGTAATTTTGAGCTTTCTCATTACAAAGTGTGTAGAGAACACATTTATTATTTGCCCCATGGGCGCAGCCATTTTGAATAGGTATAGTGCGGCAACATTTTGAAAAAAAAAGTGGCTCAGTTTTCGGTAAGATGTAACCGTGTTTACGAATCGCTTGGACGGCAAATAAGTCAAATTGAATAATAAAACATGTTATAGTTTTACTATCAATTGCAATTAAAACCAAAACTTTTAAATTATTCTGTCTTACAAGTTATACAAGCATGGTATGAATATGATTTTATGCAGCGATATATGGCACACGTTAAAGAGCATTTTCTTTAACCTGGCACGTATTACAAGTTGTCACATCCAGTGTTGTCTGTAAATATAATTTCATAAATAAATAAAACACGAATAAAACTCATCTTTATTTGTAGCTTTGATAAGGACTCGTCGGATTAACATTATTTTCCTTCGAATTACTTTGTCGAGTTGTATTTACTTTATAACAACTTCCTGCAGACGTTATTTACAACGTCTTCTAACCCTGACCCTATTTGTAAAAAGTACATTATTTACTATAAATAACTTTAAGGAAGAAAAACACAATTAAGATCGATGGTTATTGTCAATTTCAAGAATGTGAGTCATAAATTTCTGGACATTTGCCGGATTCGCTAACCGGCGTATGAGTAGCCTATTTATGCACACGTTCCATTGTGCTGCTTTTCATTTTTTATGAAAACTGTGAATTCAAACTTTCTCATGGATAAAATGTACATATTATGCACAACCCCGGAATTACGATTTCTACGAAAGAAAATATATTTGTTCAAAAATAAAACAACGTCGCCAAATTAAGCAGAAGTACATACATTTACAATGAATTGATTCAATGAGTCATTGGTATTTGTTGCTTAAGCTCTTGGCGTGGCGATCCGGTTTTGTCTATTTTAAATCAAATCAAATGAAAATAAATGGAAAAAATGTCATTTTTAAAAGAGACTCAAATGACGCGCGGTACTCTTTTGAACTTTTGCTACGCGTGAGTGAATTCTTAAATATATTTTGGTTATGTTTTTTTGCACTACAAATTGTACCGTTTAAATATTAATGTCTATAAATCTATATTTAAAGTATCCGAAGTGATATAAACATTAAACACAGTTGATTTCACTCTTTTAATATTAAAAGAGTGAAATCAACTGTATAAATCTATAATCGGTTTAAGCATTGCAATTGTGTTTCGACAGGGTAACCCCGCAAATGTTGCACCTGTTCTTACTTCTCTTACATGGTCTGTGGATTTTCGACACAAAAGAATCCGACGTTGAACCTTTATCGTTTCTTTTGGGCAGAACTCTGTGACAGATTCGTCATTATAAATAATGTTTTATATTGTAATAACAAGGTTATAATATTTTTATTCAGTTTTTTAATTAATTGATGTTTCGCTTTGATCTGCATAACGACTAAACAGAAAAAATCGCCCCAATGTCAAGGGTTATTTGTTGTTGTATTTAACCACCCCTTTTTCGTTATGTCAGCATAAAATCTGCAATAACTTAGTGGCTTAGTGCGCAGATTTGCAATTTGGATTTTTCTGAATAAGAGATCAAACCTTTTTTGAGTCTTTTGTGTTTATGTGTTTCTTTACCTTCTAATATATCTTCGAATATATATTATGTTTAAATATACTTTTAATATTTATCTAAAATATGTAGTTGACAAAAGACAGATATTTTATGGCGTATCTTCATATTAAAGATATATAAATGGTTTGGAATTGCATCATCATATTTAGTGCAAATAACATTTCAGATACATTATATGACATATATAATGGCAGTTTGTCCAGAAATCTTAACATTATTTCAAATGAATCAATTAAAAAGCACAGCATTTATAAATTCTTTTAGCGCAGGGGAGTCATAAATTTCATTTTCGAATTTCAAATGTCCCGATCATTTACGTTAGCGTTCCTATTATCCCCAATCGGAACACCTCGGACAATTCACGAATTATCTCTCGGATGTATGTAGGTAGTCGGATCACCTCGGCCATTTCCCTAAATTGGACTGCTTTTGTGACAGATGTCAAAACAAAGATGACAGCTCACTACAGTTTGAAGCCTGTAAAACTTCAATATTTGGCGGCTTCGATTTTAAATCATCCAGGTTTAATTTACCCACCGCAGCAGACATGCAGATGTCAAGCGGTGCTATTGTTCATGTTTTTTTTTGCGAACTACATTTTATGCATATTCTTCTTCCGACTTCCGGGGAACAAAACGATCGTGATTTTATTAAATATCACTGAACCAGATACATCCGAGGGATGATTGTCCCGAGGATGGAGTTACCCGAGGAGTTCCGAATGTATTATTCCGTGATCCGCATTTACATTCGTAAATAACAATGGCCCGACTCGCGAGACAGGAATTCTAGCTTTGTCTTATTCGGAAAGAAAAAAAAAGATCATTAACAAACAAACAAAAAAAACTGACATCCACATCGGGTCGGAAAAACACCGACGACACTCTTTACTTTCGGCGTGTTTAACGGATATGCTCGATGAAAATATGATCGACTATGGACATGAAAGCGAAAGTAAGGTTTTAGTTACATATATATTTCGTTAGTGAGAAGAATAAACGTTACATTTTATTTGTTTTGAACATTTAAACATTCGCACTACAATATCATGTAGGCTAACACACAGTATTTGACGACAGAAAACAGTCCATTCCGAAGCCATATATGACTTTAATATATAGTCACAATAAATTTCATAAAACATACACTTATTTTATACTTATACTCTGTTTCTTAAGTATGTTATGGTTAAAAATAGTAAACCCTATGCCATCGTTGGACACCTACGACCGATCCATTCGGTTACTCTCCGTCCATCGCCCGTGGGATAAATAATTCACTTTTTGACGTTTCTGGTAATGATATTTCATTAGTCGCTTCATAATCTGATGAAGATTTCAGCCAAATGATAAAGCTAGTACTTTCATTGTCCTCTTTCATTTTCGACAGACTTGTTAAAATGGCGACGTCATTGTTATACTTCTAGTCTCCACGCTGAGTATGTATTTTGTAAGCAGTATTATGATTGGTAAATTCTTGTTCTTTTCAGTTCTATAAGACAAATAAACCCAACGGTCTGCGAATAAAGTAAAACGGAATAATCGAGCGTGGGTATCCGATGATGACCCTACGCATGTTTGTTTGCTTTCTTTCAAAGACTTAAAAGTCTTATGCGACGGTTTTCCAATATCAAATACATGTAACAATATCTTACCACTGGTTTGGAGAAATTGGGACGTGATTTTTGCATAAATCTATACTTACGTCTAAGTAAAGACGGTTTCGAACACTACCTATATTGTTAGACAAGACAATTCGAAAAGAGAAACACTCTCTAAAAGTTCATTCTTGCCAAGATCTATAAATATACACGATAGATATCTCTGCTAAAAATATATATCGACGCCAGAGCTGATTATGCGGATGTTGATATAATGTGCCCTTAAAAGTAAGCTGCCATGCGATTAGTTTTAAAATAGCTATCTCTGCAGCATGACTCGGATAGGAACTATTAGTTTGCAAAACGAGTGGGAATTTATGCTCCACTGTTAACAGTTATAGGGAATCAATGAACAGCATTTTGCAGGACCCCTTTTCAGGTAACAACGACTTATTTGGTAATTTGAGAATTTTTAACCATTAGTATGCTATATTTTTACAACCTTTACTAAATTCTTATGTATCTGATTATAATCTTAGGCATACATAACAAAATATTCTGCTAAAGACGTTACAGCAAACAGTGTAGTTCCCGATTCTGTTCTCGATATTATAAGAAATTATTTTAAATAAGATATTGTGTCATTATTACGAGTTTTTCATTATAAAGCGTTCTTTTCTCGACACAACGAGATATGTATATCGTGATATAATGAATCTCGTATAATTTTCCAAAATAACGTAATAAATTATTGCGAGATTACTGCCTCGTAAAAAAACAACATAACACTATTAATACGTGTAAATATATTTTCGCTACAGCGATATAATTTCTCGTAAGGAAAAGAGAGTTTATGTCATTATTATAATTGATTATTCTCGGGTTAAATCGGCATCAGATTTCGTTTTAACGAGATACTATCTTGTCATTAAAATATGTTATCTCATTTTTTTTTCTCTCGAGATATTATCTAGTAATTACGAGATGAGAGTTCGTAACTACGAGATACAGTACCTAGTACTTACTTCTTTTCTCGTTATAAAAAAAACATGTATGTTTTATTTAAGTTTAACTTGGCTCTATAAGTCTTTCGTAGAGTGTTGTTGTGTGTGTGTGTTTGTGTGTGCGCGTGCGTGCGCGTGTGTATGTATGTGCAAGTGCATATTTGTGCGTGTATGTGTGAGGGCGTGTGTGTGTGTGTGCGTGTGTGTGTGTGTGTGTGCGTGTGTGTGTGCGTGTGTGTGTGCGCGCGCGTGTGCTCTTACAAGCACGGGACTCTGCGGACAATTGACGACAAGAACAGCAACAAGTGAGGTCTTACTTTAGGAGTGAGGACGTCCTCAGTCGTCATCATATAAAATATAGCTAAAAACCAATATTTTCTTAGGAAACGTAAAATAAATGTTGCTGGAAGGCGTGTCCCACTCGCTTGGAAACCTAACAAGTGTTTGGTAGGTTTTTCAATTTTCGCCATATTTTTGTATTTTCGGTTTTCACACTCGCGCATGCGCATTTAAATTGTCAACAAAAATGTCGACGGAGGTGGAAAAAAGGTATGAACGTTTGTTTATTTAATGTCCATGTATTTAAGATGTAATTTAGTGCAAATCAATATATCGTAATCTGAATTTGACGTTGTTGTATTTATTTATTTGCTTTTTATTGTAACCATTAACAGTGTTGCCTCCATCTCCAAATTCATGGGGATTATTTGTGACCCACATCATGAAAGTTTGGGGTGTCGTCTAGAAAATCAAACTGGTATACTGTCAATAAATGTATAGATCTAGACCTGCATGTTGTTTTAGAAACAAGTTTTACTGTATTTATTTATATTGGGGGTAAGAGCTATAAACTCTACAAAGTGTGTAGAGTAAACTGATAAAAGATCAATTTGCATTTGCACTTGTTTTCGGGTGGGACTAAAACACTTAGCGTAAACAGTAGGGAAACGCTGACAGTATCGACCATATAACTAAAACAATGAAGCGGGGCTATGATCACTGGATGCGAAGAGAAGTGGTTTAGTATAACTTAAATCGGATGAATAGACATAGTTATTTGAACTTAACACATTTTATGTGTTTTATTTGTCAACAATGTGTAACATTTGAGAAGATGTGACATATATTTGTGTATATTTGCATAACAAGAAAGTATAGAAATGAATGTGGCGCGGGGATTTCTTTGGCTTAATTGTCGTTTTATTACTGTCAAACCAAACAAGAAAACAATATATATGTATATAATTCTTGAAAAATACTGATCTATACAATTTTTCATTACTCAAGCTAAGCTTACTTATTTTAATAATTAGAGACGTTGCCAGTGCTTGAAAATGCTGACAACATACAACAAATCGGGAAATCGGGTTTTCTTGTCGTTATTTTCGATTTAACCATTATTTTCTGGTCTAAAAATGCAAGAAGTATCAAACAATATATTATAAGGACATCATTGATCTTCGCATGTTTTTTTCTATGTTAATTTTTTGACAATAATCGCCCCGGACGGTCGAGCGAGTGCTTAAAAAGACTAACAAAATAGGATAATAGGGGGAAAGCTGACAATATAGAACAGATAGAGAAAACGCTGACTCGGTTTTTATCGTTATTTTCGATTTAAACCTTATTTTCTGGTATAAAAATGCAAGAAGTATAAAACAATATATTATGTAAGAAATCGTTTATCTTTCCATGTTTTTTCTTTGCTAACGCTTTACAATAATTGCCCCCAAACTATTCAGCGAGTGCATAAAAATGCTAACGATATAGAACATATAGCGAAAGCCGGATTTTCTTATCTCTATTTCCGCTTTAAACCTTTATTTCGTGGTCTGAAAATTGTAAGAAGTATTAAAAATATATATATAAGAAAGCATCGATTTCAGCGTGGTTATCGTGACATAAGCTATGCTTATATTAATAATTATAAATAATAATGTCTTTCGAGTGCTGAACAATAAAATTCTTCACGCTCAAATCTGCAGACGTATTTTATTTAAGAAGTCCATGATCTCAGCATCTTTAGATTAGTAAATAATTTTAATAAGTTATATAAGAAACCAGAAATGTCGTTGTAAACAAACATATGCCCCCGAAGTTTGAAGTGAATAGGACACATACATTCAAAGTTATAGGCTACATAAAGTTTCATGTTTAAGTTGCGTCTGAAAGGGTCATAACTCAAAAATAGTAAAACAAGAGTTATCATTTTTGTTGTCACTGATGGCATTGTTCATGCAGACGATATATTTTAAGTTTGAACAGAATAAGACAATTACTTTCAAAGTTATAGGCAACATTAAGATTCGTGTTAAAGTTGGGAGACTACTGGATGACGACGCCGCCGCCACCGCCTCTGTCGAACAATATGATCGCTATGTGTCTACCTGCTATTGCAGGCGACACAAAAATACAACATTTATTTTGGACATTTTCAGTAACACATCAGATGTGAAATAATATTTACAATGTTAAATTTTATAAATGGGCTCACAGTATTAGTGCTTCTTGTGTGTACAAATAAAAAGGCAGGCCCGAACACCAATGCTAGGTCTACGGGCTGCGAAACTGGCTCACATCGTCTGAATATGTTGGTTCTTGCGCGACACGTCGTCTTCATGTGTTTGACATTTCTGCCAGGTTATTTCAAAATCCCTCAACAAATGACAGTGTTACTGAGCGGACACGGCCACCAGTGCACTTCTAGGGATTATGACTTTGACCTGTAAGTGTGACCTTGACCTTCGTGTAACCGACCTGGGTCTTGTGCGAGACACGTCTTCTTCATGTGTTTGACATTTCTGCCAAGTTATTTTAATATCCATGCAGGAATGACGGAGTTAGTGAGCGGACATCAATATCGGACAGACAGACAGACAGACAGACAGACAGACAGACAGACAGACGGACGGACAGACGTATAGACGGTTCGACTACTATATGCTGGCTTCGGGGGCATAATAAACTGACTGGTCTAAGAAAACTAGCGAGTGCTGCTGAAGATATAGGATACAGGGGAAAACGCTGAAAATATGGAACAGATAGGGAAAACATGGACGCGGGTATATATTTGCAGTGGTTTATAAATTGCAAGAATAAGTAAACAATTATTAAGAAAGCTCTGATTTTCGTATGTTTTTCTTTCGTGACTATAACTTTATTAGCCATATTACAGAATTTCCTCTGAACTGTCTAGCGACTACTTAAAAATGCTGACAATAAAGGATATATGGGGAAAAGTTGACACCGGGGTTTTCTTTTCCGTTGTTATATTCGACTTTAGGACTCATTGCCTATTCAAGCTTGGCAAGAAATGTATTGCAAAATCTTATTTGACCAATCTAACACCACCGTTTACAAAAAAAATGAAATGTATAGAAAACGCTGACTGCATACGATATGTAGAGGAACGCCTAAGAGTGATATTTTTTATTTCTTTCTTTTACATCATTCAACATTATGACAAGAAAAGTCATTGATGCAAGCATCAAAGTCGACGCAAACAATGGAACCGGTTTTAAAACTTTAAAGAAAATGGGAGCAAGTAAGAAGACATATTTGAAAAATTGTGGTTTTTATTGGACAGTTTTCAGTAACTATAAATCACAGAAAAGTATATATAATTTAAGGGGATGTCAACGAATACCGTTGTTTGTATCCGGATACCCGTAAACACTACACGGACAGTATCCGGTTAACCGGATGTAACGTATGTTTTTACATGTTTACGACGATATAAATTGATAAATGACTTCGGTCTCATATTATTACATTGTATTGTCCTTATATCAAGAATTCAACTTGTAAATCAAAACTGGGAAGTAAGGTTTCACAGGTGTTTTGTGTAGATGAATATGTGGGAGAAAATATCGCGAAAACAATCAGGTGGAAAATAAAATAGCGTCAAAAGACACAGCTGTCGTGCTACTTAATCGAAACGTTATCGCGCTGAAGTGTACTTTAATTTACGAAAGAACTTGAAGAACTATGATTGAAGTTATTGTCTGTTTGATTAATGACATCTCGTGTTGGCCCAGAACCCAACATTACCGAGTCCATAACTTTGAACGTTTTGACCAAGAAACTTCAAGCATGTTATTAATACTTTCTTCCAATCTTCCTGTGTTGGACGTTTTTAATGAGCATTCAAATCGAATAAGAACAATTTGACAACTTTAGGGGTCTAGGATTTAAATTTTGAACCCTCCGATTTCAATTCCATAATCTTAACCTCTTTCCAAACTTCGGAACATTTCGACCTATTTCAAGCTGTTTTGGCTACGGACTGCTTCGTTGCGGATAGATAATTTATCACTTTGTTAACATGCAATCTGAACATCGAAGGGCGTATCGAGACGTATTCCTAGCTATTTATGTAAGCATATGACTATTTAAGGGCGTACCGTGAATCCACGTACAGTTACATTAAGGTTTAGACATTTTAATGGTAAAAAGAGAAATAAAATAAAATCTCTCATCCATGTTTGTGTGGAAGTTACAGGCTCGCACAAATAAATATAAAAATACATAAAAATAAATGATAAAAAGAACGTCATTTACCGAATTAGGAGCCGTATTTTATCGGGTTTATTAAGGGGTGGTGACACAAATACCG
Organism: Sinonovacula constricta; assembly: GCA_007844125.1. Taxonomy (NCBI): domain Eukaryota; kingdom Metazoa; phylum Mollusca; class Bivalvia; order Cardiida; family Solecurtidae; genus Sinonovacula; species Sinonovacula constricta. The sequence continues at coordinate 16,899,420 of CM017568.1, forward strand.
ACCGGAAGTAGAACCTGAAACATGGACTTTTTCTCTTTAATAACAGTTTGATGATGTGTTTTGGCATCAAATTTCCCATTTTGAAGATAATCTTGATACTTTGGTGTCAAAAGGAAGTTGAAACCATGTAGAAATAAAAGAAAGCACAAATCTTTAACACCTGTGCACAGTAATGTACTGATCCAAGTTGACCAGAGGGACATATTTCATTGAAAATCATTTTTACTGACTGGCAATTTGGATGTATCTGCATTCTATGAAGCAATATCGTCTTATAAGTTGCAAAAGATGACTAATCTTTGGGTCTTTCTGATAGACAATAAATAACTCTTTTTAACTATGTATGGTTATTGGCGACAATCATAATTGGTCATGGTGCAATTTGTTGACAACTTTTCGGGATTTACTATAGAATATAGAACACACTTAATCAGTGGCGTCTAACCTTTAAGCAATATTTCCGAAATAATAATTGTCAATCCATAGACATATAATAACGGGACCGCTGACTCGTGACGCCACGCTATATATTCTATATAAATAGGTTGAATCCGTCGCAGCGCCACCACCGGGAGTCATAGAAAACTTCCGGTGTAAACTAAAACAATAGAAGGAAAGCTGAAAGCTGTGTTAACATTAATGAAAAAACGCGTAAATCTCATTGTGATGGGGGTACTAGGATGTGAAATTATAACTTCCAAAGGTTATTATATGTCTATGGTCAATCCTTTTGGCATGAAAATGACTACTGATAGTTTAATTTAACAATGTTGTTTTAAAAATGACTTAACCATTTGAAGACATTTCAAAGACATTTTACTGTTTTCTCTGAATTTAGGTATCATGGTGCGGGATGTCGCATTAGGACCATATTTGTCTCAATGGGGTGTAATTCCTTAAACGAACAGATGCATATATTTTCATCAAGCAAGTTTTTTTTATGTGTACAGTCTGTCATAATGAGGTAATTAAGGTTCAAGGTAACTTTATTAAAGCTATCTTATGTCCTGAAGTGTTGTCTGTATGTGGATTCCTTATTGGTGAATCTTTATATAGGTGACTGCGTTAATGGTAAGTATATAAATACTACGATTTCATTTGTTCAAGTTGTTACCATGTTTTTACATTTTGTAAGAATATCAAGGATATAGGAGGCGCTCTGTCAATACCCCTGTCGATTTTCCTTTACTATTAATAAGTTATCAATTTCAAGAAAAATTGAAAAAAAAAAACTAATTTGATATGAAATATCCACACCTGAGTGTGTGTGTTTTTCAAGTGTAAGTATGTGTATTTAAACAAATAACAGGTCTTCATATAATTAGTTTGTTAGTGTGTTTTGGTAATTTAATATTATTTGTTTGATAATTCATCTTCATACTGCTTTTTCAGATAAACACGCTGTGAAGTGCACCTGCATATGGTGATGGTTTAAGGTGGAAACTCAGATAGTTGCTAAGTTGGAGTAGATTGATTGGACATCACTGTAAGGTAAACCCAAACAATAAATTACTATGTTGTTTTGTTTTGTTTGTTGTTGTTTGCTTTTTGTTGTTGTTGTTTGTTTGTTTTGTTGTTGTTTTGTGGGGTTAATGGCATATGGAATCATTTCTTTTTAAGAAAGGTCTAATGTCCTAAACTTTTATCAAAAGTTTTTGTAAAAAGTTCTCTAAAGTCCAAAGGTGGGTCTTTTTGTAGGTGTTAGTGTAAGTAATTACTAAGTTTCTAAGTATTAAAAAAGCAAAGATTTCCATTTGTCATTTCTAATATGAACATCAAGTAAAGTAGGCACTGTGTTGATTTTACCTATTTATAAGTTCAAGATACAAAGGTGAAAAGTCTTCATTTGTATATGAAAAGTCCTCAGGTGTGTGTCTTTCCGCAAGTGTATGTGTGTGTGTTAACTTTTATCACTGCATACACATGCTTCTGCAGTTATCATCGCACATTTATTTGAATTGTTCTTACTTAAAGATGATTCCGACATATATGTGTTCTCCAGAGAATCAGATGTTACTGTCTTGTTACTCATTAAACGTTCACTGTGTTGGTTGGAGTAGGGCTGTGGCATGAACTTTCATATTTAGAGGTCTTAAAGCTGACCTAAAGTGAGTCATTGATTGCACACAGGCTATAAAGTTTCCTAAAACATATTGCTTTTCATTGCATCAATTAACTGCTGGTGAAATATCATGTAGGATAAAATGTGCACACATTTTTTTTGCATTCTCAAATGAATTGTTTGATCTGTTCTCGCAGTTTGGGCGAGAACTTTCATGTGGGAAGGTTTTCCAGTTAACCTGCCGTGCGCCGGTGGTTCTACCCAGACGTAAGTGTGATGCTTTTCTCCAACAATAATAGCTGGACATCATCAATGTGACCATAATTATGTTGGTGAGGTAATAAAAACAAACAGGTTCTGGCTTTTCTCCGAAAATCGAGATGTGATATTATGGATAGTATTATTGATAAATGTTAATTAATGTTCGTGCTTGTTGCATTTTATTTTGCAGATCAGTGTTACAGTAAAAATGTGGCTATTTTATTAAATCGTTAATGGATCACTTCTACGTCCGAAGAAAAAGCCGTGGGTAAAGCAGTTGCATGCAGAGATGATGGATCCAAAATTTGCAAAACAGAATCTTTTACTTAAAGACCGATGGTTTATGTGCAAAATCTGGAATTGGAATGAGCAAACTATGCCTATACTGACATTGTTGACAGTATTGTGTGGGATGTGCTGAGATTCAGATGACAATTCTAGACACATGCAACAAAACATGCATCAGCTATCACATGGACACATGGTATGTTCGAGATGCATGGCAAAGTCAAGTGTGTTTAAACGTCATATCCATTCATTGAATAGCCTGTGTGTAACCTGGAGACAAAAAACAGACTCATGAAAGTATTGCACATCAAATGTACGAAATGGAACATTTTTAATACAACAAAACATTTGGTCATAGCTACATGTTTGTTTATTGGTTTTATCGTCCCACCAACAGTATTTCAGTTATCTGGAGACGGTGTCCTCTAGAAGCAGATATAGTGCTGCCTTCACTGTGTATAGCAAACCGTGGATACCTGGCATGTTACCACACACAGTCACATTATCCACACACCGGACCAACCTGTCGTGGAACTTCTGTTATATTTGCTTTAGCGTTAGCAAGGGAGCTTTACCACAACCATTTTTATCGACTTAGGTATGTCGCGGCCCAGGATAGATCCCGGGGCCTCCCTTACCCGGAGCCGGTAGATGGTGTGTAAAGTCTTCAATGTATGTATGTAAAGAGCCCAAACTTAGGTTTGTCTCTACTGCGAAGGGTGAATGATAGTGACCTCATTTTCAGGTAAACGGTCAGTCGTCAACTTAAAAAGCAGGAGATCATTTAAAAAGCCATCTACACTTGCAGAATGCCGTTGAGGATGCAAAGATCTACTCTCTTTGCACTTTGCTTTGTGGTTATGACAAAAGCTCTAGAAGTGCCTATGGCTTGTATTGAAAAAAAGGTAAAATGTCTTAAGACCATAACAGACTATAACACAGTTGCTCTCGGTTCACAATACATGACCTTTTAAGTGATGATACAACTGGTTTTTATAATGAACTGAACAGTTTAATTATTAAACTTTGGAAATTCCTTTTCAACCACAGGAGCAATGTTATTTGTCAGTATGCTGTCCACATTAGACAGTGTGTAAAGTCCTCAATGTATCGTGTGTAAAGAGTCCCCACTTAGTTATGTCCCCAGTGCGAATTGTAAAAAAAAAGTCCTCATTTTCTTAAAGGTAGTATCCTACAGTTTGCCTAACTCCGTTTTATAGTTTTGTGCATAATTTCTGCAGAAACAATCATACCTTAGTTTAAGCTTTGACGATTTTCAACAGTATCTCAATTTTACGGCAGTAAAACGCATTCATCACACGTAAAATGTTCATTCATTTCAAATATCTAAATAAGAACGATCGGAATTCCTGCTAAAAATAGACATCGACGCCACAGCGGATGACGAGGACGAGTTAGAACATAAGTGGTCATGTGGTTTTCTTGTTTTTAAAATAGCTAACTGTGCAGCGTGACTCAGATAGGAAATACATGTTTTTAATATTGTGGCGTTATGGTTCACTTTTCAGACAGGTGTAGGACATCAATAAATAGCATTTTGCGAGATCTGTTCAGGTAATAATAGTTTCTTAAGACGTTTAGTTAAAATATTTTATTTCAAACTTTCGAATACCACCTTGAAATTGAAAACACTGGAGTTAAACCCAATAGCCAGTTACATTTGCAAAATGACAGAGGCTGCATACAAAATTTCATAAACTTATCTCTATTGGTAGTGAAAATCATGTGTCCTCATTCTACCCCTCTTGCACGTATGTGTGTACTTTCGTGTGTGATGTTGTTGTTTTTGTGTGTTTATTTCCTTGTTTTTGTTTGTTTGTTGTTTGTTGTTGTCATTGTTTTGTCAAAACGAAAATAAGGAATTTATTAACTGTTTCATTTTGTTACATAAATCTTGTTTGACTATGTTATATCTAATATGTTATGAGAGCTTAATTTATACAAAAACTAAACCAATATATTTGTCAGAGAAATCCCTCACTATGTGGGATTTACTTACCATTTTGCCGAAGTTCCCACATTCTTGTAGTAAACATATGTTCTGATCTACTTTGTGTTTTAATTTTAGATTAACATCCTTGAGAGAGAGATTGGGATTAGCCGGCATTTTTGCCGATACTGCGCAGCGACATTTCTATCATTATAGCACAGGGGCACGTATGAGGTGCCCAGGGACTGAACCCGGCCGGTCCATTATACTGACACCGACGAGTCAGGCGTAATGCTGTCCCCTTAGCCCCGAGCGTAAGGAGGGAAGCCACTACTACCAACTTTAAAGTCTTTGGTTAGACCCGGCCGGGGTTCGAACCCACGACCTGCCGATCCGCAAGCCGACGCTCTACCACCTGAGCTATTGCGGCCGGTTAACATCCTTGAAGCTTTAAACCTTGAAATAGTGTAAGCTTATAAACTGTTAAATATTAATTGATCGGGTTAAGACAAATAAATATGACCCGGAACAGTCAGCTCCACAGTTCTCGCTTGGAGCTGCACGATCGGGATCTACGCTGTTTTATGATAAACTATGTCTTGTTACCTCTTCATTAAGATGTAAGCAAATACATTCGACTCTGTAGTGTTAATAAATAAATGTAGATTTGTTAAATGAAAAATAAAAAAAAATGCTTAAATAAGTATGCACCTGAGGTCTTTGAATATGTAATAAGATTACGAAAACAACCATTTCAGAAATATACCAATACTTGATGTAAACGTATATACAATAACACAATATATGTTCTATTGTATATTGTGCATGTCTTTTGTTTACAGCATTAAACAGTAAGAAAATACAGAAAATTTAAGGCCTTAACACTATAGTTGACCCCACTTGTTTGCCCTTCCTACGCGCTTGTAAATAATTATATGTTGCGCGAGGAGACCTTTAATCAAGGGAGACTACTGTAACATTTAATTATCAGGCTTAAACATAAGCAGATTTGTCGCACACGCCGTCTGCTGACAGCCCAGATAACAATGACAGACGAACAAGGAAGTAATGCACGCTCTCGTGGAAATACTCGCTTCTGATTGGATAATGAGTTTGGCCTCTTTCCGGGTAAGAAACGGAATGACTGACTGTATTTCTCCATTGCACGGTTATGTATATTGTACTTGTGGATTCGTCTATTTGTTAGATTATAGTGTGTGATTTTTTTAGTGTTTCTAACTTTTAATATGTTGTTTTTATGTTGCAGTTAGTAGGGGGTGTATTTTTTTTAGTTCTTATCATCTGTCCTTACAAGGTTTTAAAGTACGACACATAAGCAAACATGTTAGAAATAATGTACTTGTAAGCACGTGATTACCACGAGAAAAACATGTACATGAATGTTATTTGTAGGCTTTATTTCCCTGCTGCTTTTGACCTGACTTTGATCATGCTGATAATATTATGTTTGGATATGGTTTTGTTTTATAATTCTTTGTTCTTTTTTTTTTTTTTTTTTTTTTTGTGATGATGTCAGTTAAGATGTTTTGTTTTACAGTACATCAGCAGCGACACAATAATGGTCGTCATAGCGATGTTCAGATTTTTTGGGGTGAGAGAAGACTAAAAACAAATGTCTGTGTAGAAACACCGGTGCACCAAATGAAAGCTGAAATACCGACCCACAATAAGGCCACCACCCCGACCGGGACTCGAACCCACGAGGTGAGCGGCCGAGAAGTCAGAGGAGTTACCAGTCGACCACTCTACCACTTAGAAACGGGTGCCCGCTAAGTTTTAGACAAGAAGAAAGCTGACAAATATAATTATATAAAATATATATATATATACTAAACATATTACGTTTTAATGCAATTCATATTGCGGAAAAGAGGACTTACCTAATATATTGTTTGCTTATGATTGAATAGCTAAGACAAATGTAAGAACTATTCTTACTTATTTTAGTAGTACAAGTTTAAAGAAATATGAATGATATTGACTTTTAGTTTAAACATATTCAAGTCTCAACTATGTGTAACAGTAAGCTTTTAAAGGTGGTATCCGGACGACAGTTTGCCTCTATCTAATACGTGTAACAAAATATAAACCCTATTCCGTGAGGCGGGGGGGGGGGCGGTGCGGGGCGGGGCGGGGAGGAATTCTGGCATAATTTCTGCATAAACTCATATTTAAGTTTAAGTAATGGCTGTTAAAAGCACTACCGCATGTGTTAGACAGTACACATCGTGAATTTTGTCGTTTGAAATGTGCATGCTTTTCAAATTTATACATAAGCAAGAAATGGATTTCAACTAAAACAGACATTAACTTCAGTGCTTATTACTCGGATGATGATACAACGTATTTCTGGTGGTCACGTGGTTTACTTGTTTTAAAATTAGCTAACTATTCAGCGTGTCTCTGATAGGAAATACCTTTTTGTAATGACAAGTAAGGTGTTATTGCCTTGCTTTTCACAAAGTCGTAGGGTACCAGTATACAAAATTTTGCGGGACCTTTTCAGTTAACAATAATTTATTTAGTTGTTTTGTTGCATAAGAAAAAAGAAATGGCCTAAAAAGCCGGATACTATCTTTCACTGCTAAACCTTCGTGGTGGCAAGGAAAGCTTTTTAATTATCAAAACTTGGCTCATGACTAAGGAATGTAATGGTTGTCTGTCACTCGAAACATGTCAGCCTTTTATACGAAATAGAGCCCGGAAATGGTTGAGTAGGTACGAGTGGATTATCCGTGCTTAGGCTATTGTGAAAATGTTCTTTATATATATAATAATATATATATTATTTACTGCGATAAAGTCGCAATATGAATGGATCTTGATTCATACCCTTCCCCCGCCCCCACCCCACCCTCTTGTAGTATAGTTACAATATACTACGCCCATTTGGAGGAAAATGAGCATAATTTTTACAGAGACTGATACTGTAGTCTAGGCAAAAGCGATCTGAACACTTCCTTAATTGTTAGAAAGAAGAAATCACACAAAAATCGCTTCACATGTCCATTCTTCCCAAATCTTTAAGTTAACATGATAATGACAGCACGTAATAGATACTGACGTCACAGCGAAGTACCCGGATAATGATATAACGTAATCTCAAAAATGTGTGGTCCATGGTATTCTTGGTTTAAAAAATAGCTAAATGTATGACGTGGCTCAGATAGGAAATACATGCTTGTACTGATGAGTGGGATAGGATTAGGATTAGCCGGCATTTTTGCCGATACTGTGCAGCAACATTTCTATCATTATAGCACAGGGGCACTTATGAGGTGCCCAGGGAC